>JAEMWC010000654.1:422500-487500 GCA_016490735.1 Pachyseris speciosa
TCTACAATGAAAACTTTCTCGGTCAAATCCAATTTGTTTTCAACATTTTGTTGTCACTGAGATCAGCAACTACAGCTAACGGCAAAAATGTTGAAACAGTTTACCCTTTCCCGCTGTCCCCCAATGTTGGGGTCACAGGATCTGCTGAGAGAGTTGCGAGAAACAACACTGAGAGGGAAGGGGGAACCGCTGAGCATACAAAATAGCCCGTTGCTGTGCTGTCTCAAGTAATTTTGTCGCCGACTGTACAGTGACTGTAGCTTACCATTGATTATTCACTGTGCTAGGCTGGCGGACGAGATTAATAATCGCGAGCTCCAATACGCCAGATCAAGATTATTAACCGTAAAATTATTATCTAGAGAAGGGGCTAGTTGTTGATCCCGGTAACAACAATTTGCTGAAAACAATTTGATTTGACCGAGAAATTTTATAACATCTGGTACCTAGGGTACTCGATCTTCGATGAGGCGAATCTTGAACGCGAGCACTGAGTCATAACAAGAAATTAGCAGCGCGACCGATGTGACCCGATGTGAGACTCTTGTAAAACTCTTAAAACTATAACTTGAATAAGCCTCTACGGGGCTCCGTTCCAAAATCTCTTACAATCGACCCTGGAAAAATAATTTTATTTAATCCATTTCAAAACTGTCAAAGAGTTTGACCTACACTGTGAAATTGACAAGATGGCAAAAGCTCGCCGCTTGTCTCGCCGCCGCGAACGATTCGCACAAATACATTGCAAATATCATTGACCAACACTCCCGAACAGACTAACCCTATGAAAGCAAAACTCAAGGTAAAATTTTTAAAATCACCTCGAGATTTCATAAGAAAGCAAGCCCGGTGAAGAGTAGTTGTGACCGAGATAGACAGCTAGCTTGCGATTAATATTCTCTGTGTTAGGCTGTAGAATAATTAACTCTTTCAGCTGAATTAATTTCTTCGCGCGATTTTGCATACATTACATTTCGCATAATTATTCGATTTCGCAGGTCATGCCACATGCCATTCCGCAAACTCATTCCGCCTTTTACACTCACCGTGCAAAAACTTGCAACGTACCCAGATGCTCAACACACGAAAGCCACTATCTCGGCTGGGGTAGGTGTAAAAAACAAAACGATTCGAATGTAATCGCTAACCATATTAAATGATTTTTTCAAATGATTTTTGCTCTTTGAATTCATATGGCCATTTTAGCTTAAACAATTAGACCCTGAGAAAATTTTTAGTAAGGGCCAAGGGCCTAAGGGAGATGATCTCCAGTAACTTTTAATCCTGAATTCAATTGGCGTTACTCGGTTAATTGAGCAATCGGGCCCGGAAGACGACTAACTGAAGACGGGTTTGGATAGGGTAACGATATCCCCTTATTTATATAAAGAGTTGGTAATTAAAAAGAAGTAATAACTAAAACTTAATTGTACCATTTAAGTAACTTTTCAATGCTTTACTGTAGTATTGCTGTATGCGTACCTGCCACTATTATGACGTTGATCAGCACTGCTATAGCTTGTTTCAAAGCGTTTTTTTCTATTCCGGTTATAAGCCCCCCTCGGATATAAGCCTCTCCGTTTATAAGCCCTCCTAAAACTAGCCTGCATAACAGGCGCTTATATCCGAGCACGAAGAGCGACACGCGAGCGCGGAGCGCGAGACAAGGGGAAGAGAAAAATAAGCGCCTGTCGGCAGGCTGTTGTCGAAAGAACTTTCCGTTCGTCATTACGATGGTTTATGCACCTATCAATGTTAGTCCCAAGGGGGTGGGATACGGGATGGGGTGGGGACTTTGATCCGAAACGCAAATTTTGTGTCAAACCTCCTCACCCTCGGGTAAAGTTTCGATTTTAAAGTTCCCTACTGTTTTAGGGATTGAGATCCAAGAGGTTGACCTCTTAAATGCATAAACAATACAAACACTCCAGGTTTAAAAATCTCAATTTGTTTCTTTTAACAACAGGAATGAAAGAACACTGAATGAAACCGATGGTTTGTAGTAACAATAGATTGGCCAAATTTTCATCACCTTTCTTTCTTCCATTTTGTTCGTGCCTCACGGGGACTTCCGGGTATTTTCATGATGGCAAGTTTTTCGTATCCAAGTTCTGCTCTGTCGGTTTTCAAGAAGGCAGTATCGCAGCGTGTATTATCCCATGGGAAAGTCCAAGCTCGGAAAACTGTCTTTGATTAATATTTCTTCCGTTTTCAAGTTTGATCAAACAAGTCCCCGCCCTGGGACCAACATTTTCTTCAAAGTTTTCAAAATCCCCCACCCGGGGCAGGACATGTCGATCAAAGTCCCCACCCCATCCCGTATCCCCCCCCCCCCCACCCCCACCTCGGGACTAACATTGATAGGTGCATTTCTGCGCAGCCTTTGTGTGTAACAACGACTCAAGATTCAATCAGATTGTCTCCTACCACTGCTTTCCAACTGATCAGGCTCTTCAGGACCGGTGGCTTGCGAAAATTTCTTGTGCTGATCTTGTCTTGACCAAAAACTCCAGATGGTGTTCGGCGCATTTTACCCCCGACGATTACAAGCGCGACTTCAGATCAGAGCAGAACTTACTGGCGGAAAAGCCAAAAAAGAGTTAAAGACTAATGCCGTAGCTTCGTTATTTTCTCATCTTTCCCCACCTAAAAAGCCTAGATTATCATCTGAGAGACGTCTACAAGAAAAAGCCAAGAAAGAGGTATGACTAAATTAAGAATACTATATATTTTATAAAATACATTCAAAACACGGTGCTTGCCCATCGATATCACGCAACAGTCTAATAGATGGCAAATACGATCGAAATTGTGTTGTTTCTAAAATGAGCTGACTCCACAAAAAAAGGGAAATCCAAGTGAAGTTCATGAGCGATTGGCAACTATTGACATTTGGGATACTGAAAATGATTGGAATAAATACTTGGTGACAAGATCAAGGTCACCGTAATCACATCAGTTTGTCAATTTTTTTATAGGTATCACTGAACTTTTTGACATTCAAACACCCTTGGGGGTCCTCTTAGTGGGTTAAATTTGTAACAACCAGCCTTTCAAGCAGATCATCAAATGTGTCCTCTCCAGCTATGTATCTGTGCATACCTGATCAGTCCACTTGACAGTCATTTAATTTAATTACATTGAAAAAGTTTCACGTTTTTCTTGATATGAGGCCTTAGTTAAGATGTATAACTCCCGAGCTATAAAACATGCAACAAGACCTACTGTTTCGGTTTGCAGTACATTGCCTCAGTCACTGAAACAAATCCTGCATTACCCGAGACTGATGAACATCAACCGAGTACATCAACGTCAGGTGCATTATCCATTCCCTCATTACCTGACGGCACTGATGAGCATCAACCGAATACTTTGACATCAGATGAGTTACCAGTTTTGCCACTTGAATGTGATGTCGCGTCAGTGCAGTCAGAAGAGATTCAGGTAACCTTAACAAAGGAGAGTACTGACTTTGGATGCCAGGTCAATAAATATGGAGACAAGTTAATGAAAAAAATCCTCATATACCCAGACTCCTAAGGTAGAGATTTGTGATGCCGGTACACAATGTGAGCCAGGTGATCCAAACATTACTGTTACTGATGCAGATGACATTGAAGTTGAAGTTGATTTTTATTGACGTGCTATTAAATAAATACAGGATTACCTGACCCGCAGGTAGCAAAGCTAATCTAAGCGGGCCAGGAAATAAGGAAAGATGAAAGACTGCTAAAGTCAGTACTAAAAAGAATATGTTGATAAGAAAATAAAGTTGGAATTAAAACGAGAACAACGTTGAGAAAAGAAAAAAAGAGAGAGTAAAACATCCGAATAAAGAGCTGATTAGAGCAACAAACAGAAAGACCAAAGGACGCGCTACCATCTTGTGGCATTATTGCGTCTCCATCCACAGGTATTAAGAGAGCACGTAAAAGTTAAGAACCATGTTTGTTTACCTTGCATATAATTTCTTCTAGATCGTAATACGAGTCATCGGAATCTAAAATTTCAAATAAGAATGAAATTGATGAAAACATTGCTGAAGCTGTGTCTCCACTGGTGTCCCCTCACAAGGATCCTGAGTACCAGCCCTCTTCATCCACAGACAATTGGTCAGATAACTCCGAGACATCAGATCAAAGGCTCCTCTGATCCAGCTCATGGATGCATCTTGCTACACTAATTGTGATCTACACTTGACTAGTAATGCAACTTCTTTCCCATAGTCTTCAAACTAGACAGGTTGTGATCTATTCTCGCCCGCACGCAACCTCCCATAGCTTCCCATCAAAGAGAGCGTTGTGTGACACCCCGAAAGTTACATTGATGGTAACTGTTTTTTGCCACAATATTGAATTACTTTCAAAAATAAGTTTTATACTGATCGTTTATTAAAGCCAAAGGATACAGACTTTCTGAACAAGATCAGTGTTTTGGGGGCTAGATTTCAGAATACGCGGCTTTCATTTACACACCACTGAATAAAAATAAGGTCGATTTTACTGCTTAAACTGAGACAGGCACGTATTGAATTCTTATTGTAATATGCCTCGGGGCCTGAATTCTTTACATTAGTTGAATATGTAACTGTCCTGTTCTCGTACCTAAATTTTTCAGCGTAATTAATATCCAGTGAGTTACGTATGTATTTTGAATTCTTTTTCGTTTTGTAGCTGTTTCATTGGAGTGCTACGCGTGAAGTGATTTCTCTGAAGTGCCTCTTGGAAGTGATAGATCAAAAGTCAATTGTGGGCAGTTCTACGATCGGTTCTCTACAATGAAGTTCCAGTCTCCGTTCGGATCCTTCGCTGATTTTACGACGAGGAACTGCTTCAAGGCCATGGTGTCTGACCCACAAAGCGAATTAAACAGTGAGTAAAAACATTAGCTCTATTAGTACATTCACAGACTCGCCTGTCTGTGCAGTCATCACAGACGATCGATGCTATAAAATGTTGTCGTCTACATGATAGAGAGTAAACAACGGCATTTATTTCAGCACGTAAAAGGTGAAGTCATTCCTGGCAGATCTTTGTCCACACTTTGTCAAGTTTCTATAAAAATTTGTCATCGTTTAAATGGAACCTGCACTATTACAACAAATTCACGGTAAGTTGTTGAAAATAATTATTAGCTTCCAAATTTTGTTTTGAAACGTTTATATAGCATCTAAATGTAAAAGAATGATATCATTATCGCATATTTTCGCTTTTAAATTTCCCGTGCGCGGCCATTTTGGGTTTGATGACATATGGAAAATCCTTTGTGTTAAAGAATAGGGCAAAGATTGCACGTCATCAAATCCAAAATGGCCGCGCCCGGGAAATTTAAAAGCGAAAATAGGCGATGATGATATTCATTTTTTGTGCACTTAAATGTTATACTGATCTACGTTTTAAAACAATATTTGAAATCTAGTAATTATTGCCTACAAATTAGCGTCAATTTGTTGTAAGAGTGGAGGTTCCCTTTAAAATGCCATTTCTTGTTAGATTTCTGAACTTGCACGTTACGTCATCACCGCCATGTTGGTGTACCGTGAACAAAAGATTTCTCATTAGCTTCTTTTGTTATTGTACACCAACAAGGCCGCCAACCCATTGTCATTCGAATCTCTGGAGACTGGTTGCATACCCTCTATAAATTAAGTCTTAGTAACATTATCTTCATCCTCGTTAGGTATGTAAATACAGGAGTAAGCATGTTACCGTTGCTTTGAATTTATCTCAACCACAGTTAAACTAAGAAATAAAGCAAGTAACTTTCCGCTTTCATTTTACACGGTGCCAGACACTTTGAACGTAGCTCTCTGAATTGAAAGAAACATATTTTGGCCACAAATTGGAGGATTTTTGTTTACATCTTTTGCTTTATTAGCATACATTATCATAAATGGCAAAATAAGCTGCAGTTACATGCACACCAGCAAATGAAAGCGCTCGTTAAACTTAGTATTCGCCGATAATTTATTTATTTATTTTTTTATTTATTTTATTCTCAACTTTTATTGTTACACTTTACTTGCTTACATGACTCTTAACATACTAACTTACATGGTGTAGCAAACATACTATTAACGCACTATTTAACATGATACAATGATTACATTTGACTTACTGGGCGTGCTTACTACTCTACATTAACTTACATTGCTTATTTACACATTACCTTTACATGACATAATAATTACATGATGCTGATAATTCAAGCGCGACAGTCGGTTCAATGGACGTTCAAAATGTCAAGAAATCGCCAACCATACATGATTCCTTGCAAATGTCACAGGTTTTGAAAGCCAGTTTCTTCGACAATGTTCGACATACTGTTGACACGTGACACGCTGTTATGGTCTGTAGTGTCCAATTTGTTGTAGCTTATTGTTTGTTATTATTCAACACATTGTGTCAATGTCCAAATATGGTTATCGCGTGTTCAATATTCGTCGTGCGCACTCGACAGATATTCTGCGATATACGTAATTTTATGTGTCGTGAAGAAAAACTACGGCATTGTTTGCTTTTTTGGCAATAAACGCAGAAAATAGTGCTTTGTCATTAATATGTTGAATAATAAAACAGTTATACTGCTCAATCTTGCGGAATATCGCCTGGATACTTACAACGATTTCACAGAATAATTGTTAAATATTTGCTAATGACACAAAATGTAAACATTGACGTCAGCAAAGATTCTCCTATAGGGGGATTCATGCTTACGTCATTGTTTACATTTTTGCTTATTTGCATACAGCTTTGCTTACAGAAGGAAACATGTTAGATGTGATTTGACTCCAGGCAGCTAAAGAGCTAATGAAATTTAATACATTGTGAAATTTTTAGCTCTTTAGGTATAGTATTCAAGGAGATATTGTCTTCCAAAAACTGCAAAATTTCTGGGTAGCGAAAGCACTAATGAGCTCATACATTCTTTGCAAAATTTTGAGTTTTTAAACCCGTGTTTCACAAAAAGTATTCAATACATGAGGCTCATATTCATTGGCAGCGTTATTGATGCTATGACCTTTCAATATTCAGAACTGATTTATTTGTAGCTCCATCAGAAACTGAATTGTTCATGCTAATGAGGCAAATATTGTAAACAAGGATTCCCCTATATATGGACATTTTTAGTTATGAGCCTACCTGTCGAGCACTTACAGGTCACTGTATTTTGTGCCGACTGCGAGTTAACCATTGATTGTCTGTTGTCTTCACAGCTTGCAATGTGCTCAATCGTACAGGACTTTATAAAATTTTCGAGTTCAAATGCTGTGAAGGAAACCTGTGTGACCCATATCCCACAGCAACAAGTTCCCAAGGAGCAGGAACCCCATCACCCAGTATCTTAGCAACCAGTGGCCCGGGGACCACTGCTGGTCCCACCAGTGCTGGACGAGGATTGGCTGATAGCTTTGTCATCATTTTGTTGGTTCTTGTCGTGATGGCGTATGCAGGAAATAACTGAATCGTGCCTTTCGCAGTTTCAGAAGTTCTCGTTCGTTTTTTTGCGAAGAAATTAGTATTTCAGCTGTTTGCTATTGATGAGGTTTTTGTTCATGTAGAATTTTAGAAAGGTCTTTTTCTTTCTCCATGAGGTGGGCCATATAAAACTGAAAGTATACCTGACCCTAAGGACGCTGACATTGTAATTTCCCACAGCTGACACCAAGAACGTTTGCTTCACTTATATGATTTAGCTCCTTTGTCTTTAGTTGTATTTTGTGTGCTATTTTGCATTTGTTTTCATAAAACTATTCTAAAAAGAATTTTCCAGTAATGCCTTGTTTGATTGTGTTATTTAAAAAAAATCGGAAAATTGGCAATTCGCCATTTTCGACTTGTAGGTGTGAGGCTCATCTCACTCCCTCGCTGTCTAGTAAGGTGGGGGTACACCTGAACACCGTTTTTCGTTGCTCAACAGGGATTTGATGTTAATAACTCGTTCGCGTTTCAAGCAATTAAAAATCCTTCTGCTCACCAAGCTATGTTGTGGGATATTTTGTAAATTTTTTGGTGATTTTTGGGTATATTTGGGAAGAGATGAGTTTTCGCGAAGGATAAGTTAAATTGAGAAAAATAGGATATATTGAAGATTTAATGAAGGTTTAAAATTGGAATAGGAAGTTGAAAATTAGTAGATGGACACCAAAACAGTTCCCCAGCAACCTTGAGTGCCCTGTGGGGTGTCAACTGTCTGGTAGTGTTTCAAAACATTTTTATTGCATTTCAATCCCTTCTTTAAAATGTTTAAACTCCTTAAAATTCTACACCATTTCACGTGTACCCCCACCTTAAACATTGTGTGAATACGCTGACACGTGCATACCTTGGCATATATTCCGCATATGTAATTCATTCCAGTCATGAAATCATGAAACCGTACAAATTTCATCAATATACTACAAACGAATAACGAGAGATGTACAGAAGAAGATATAGAACGGGCTATTTGTTTTGAGGAGGGTGTTACATTTAAATTTGACCCTACAAAAAATGTCACGCAAGTGTCACGTTTTGGAGCTTTCAGTAACGTTTCCTAACAAAGGAATCAAAACGGATGGTAAAATTATGCAAAACAATTATGTAAATTTTGTTCATAAAACTATTGAAAAGAGAATTTTCCCTTAATGGCTTGTTTTATTGTTTTCAACTCGGAAAATTGGCAATTTGTCATTTTCGAATTTTAGGTGTAAGGCTCTTGTCCCTCCTCCGCTTCCGCTAACCAGTGCAGAACGCTTAACATATATTAATTAAGCAAAATTCCAACCATCAAATCATGAAAACGTACAGCAAAAATTACGATCACGACAACGGCCAAATGAAAAAAATATTTCATCAAGATACTGTAAAAGACTAACGAAACATATACAAAAGAAGAGATAAAACAGGCTATTTGTTTTAAGGGGTAAACTTATGATTTTGGGTTAAAAAATGGAAAAAAGTTGAGAATTTTTTCTGCTCTTGTTTAAGGCTAAAATGCATCCAGAAATGATGTATAGCGATGATTTTGAGGGGATCCGAGGCCAAGGATTTCGAGTACTTGGCCATTTTCATAAGTTTTAGCCTATGGTTTTGGGACAAAATTAGAAAAATTAGAAAATTTTTTCTGCGCTTGTTTATGGTACCTTTTTGTCGCAAAAAAGAACTAAAAAATCTTTTGATTTGGGTCAAAATTTGACAACCTTTTCAATTTTTTTCTCTTTTGGTTTGTGTATGGTTAGAACGGATAAAGACATGATATTTGGGAATGATTTAGAGTGGGTACAAGGCCAAGAAGACCATTTATGAGGATTTCGAGTTTTTGGCCATTTTCTTGACGGATAAGCCTATGGTTTTGGGTCAAAAATTTGAAAAAATTGAAAAATTATCTTGCCTTGTTTATGGCTTAAATGCTTAAAGAAATGATATATAGCGATGATTTTGAGTTGATACGAGGCCAAAATCACCAAATCTGTGTGCTATTTAAATAATCACCAAATTCTGTGATTTTAACCACTGTGATATTTGGGGATGATTTAGAGTTGGTACAAGGCGATAAAGAACATTCATGAGGATTTCGAGTTTTTAGCAATTTTCTTAAGGGGTGAGCCTATGGTTTTGGGTCAAATATAAGAAAAAAGTGAAAATTTTTACTTGGCTTGTTTGTGGCTAAAATGCTTACAGAAATGACATATAGCGTAATTTTGAGTGGATACAAGGCTAAAACCACCAAATTGGTGTGCTGTTTAAATAACTACCAAAATCTGTGAATTTTAACACGGTACTTTTTCCTTTCAAAAAAAAGCTAGACAAAATTATAAACTTGGGATTTAGATTAAAAAAATCTTTGGATTTGGGGCAAAATTTGACAACCATTTCAATTTTTTTTCTGTTGTGGTTTGTGTCTGGTTAGAACGGATGAAGACATGATATTTGGGAGTGATTTACAGTGGGTACAAGGCCAACAAGACCATTAATGAGGATTTCAAATTTTTGGCCATTTTCTTAAAGGGTTAGCCTGTGGTTTTGAGTCAAAAATTAGAAAATTTTGAAACTGTTTTCCTGCCTTGTTTACCGCTAAAATGCATCAAGAAACGATATCGATAATCTGTGATTTTAACCCCGGTACTTTTTTCTCCCCCCAAAAATACTAAAAAATCTTTTGATTTGGGTCAAATTTTGACAACGTTCAGTTTCAAGGTTTTGCTGTCTTTTTGGTTTGTGTCTTGTTAGAACGGATGAATTTCAATAGAGATGTGTGTCGAAAGCTGAGTGGCAAACTGTGTTTGCATGGTTCTTTAAGTATATTGTTCTACGGCTTTCATGGCTTCGAAGGTATTTACATATATATATATATATATATATATATATATATACATATATATATATATATATATATATATATATATATATATATATATCTAATTCCCGTTCAGGGAATTTAGAAGTCAGGAAACACACAGAAGTCTCGAAAGAAAAATGTTCCGAGGAATGGCCGACGTGCGATACTACTCACTTTCTAAAGTGGCCGCGTTGCCAGCGTGGTTGCTCCGGTAGTGTAGTGGTTTCTTTCAATAAGTATGTGTGTCGAAAGCTGAGTGGCAAACTGTGTTTGCATGGTTCTTTAAGTATATTGTTCTACGGCTTTCATGGCTTCGAACGTATTTACAGACATTCGCTCTTAAATAACCACCAAAATCTGTGATTTTAACTACCTTACCTTTTCTGCTAAAAAAAGTAGTTAACAATATAATCTTTCCATTTCGATCAAAATTTGTCAACCTTTTCAAGTTTTTTCTGTTTTGGTTTATGTCTCGTTAGAACGGATGAAGACATAATATTTGGGAATGATTAAGAGTGGGTACAAGGCCAAGAAGGTATTTTTTTATGAGGATTTTGAATGTTTGGCCATTTTATTGAGGGGTAAGCGTATGGTTTAGAGTCAAAATTTGAAAAAAATTGAAAATTTTTCCTTGGTTCTTTTTGGCGAAAATGCATCAAGAAGTGATATATAGGGATTATTTTGAGTGGATACGAGGCGAAAAACACCAAATTGGTATGCTATTTAAATAACCATCAAAATTTGCGATTGTCACCACCGTACTTATTTGTCCCTAAAAACTATTCAAAAATCTTTGGATTTGGGTCATATTTGACAAAATTTGTCAAAGTTTTCAAATTTTTTTTCTGTTTTGGTTTGTGTCTGGTTAGAACAGATGAAGACATGATATTTGGGAATGATTTAGAGTGGGTACAACGCCAAGAAGACCATTTATGGGGATTGGTGTCAAAAATTGGAAAATTTTGAAAATATTTTCTTGGCTTCTTTATGGGTAAAATGCATCAAGAAATGATATATAGCGATGATTTTGAGTGGATACGAGGCCAAAAATACCAAATTGGTGTACAATTTAAATGACCACCAAAATCTGTCATTTTAACCACAGTACTTTTTTGTCCCCCCCCCCCCCCGTCCCCCCCCAAAAAAAATTCAAAAATCTTCTAAATCTAAATCTACATATCATTATGTGGGCAAAAATCCTAGAGGACATCACGCCAACTCTAAAACAATAACAAAATAACTGCACTTAAAATATCCAAAATAGTAAAAGCTAAAACAACTATTAAAAACTATTTAAAAAATTAGCTATTTGAGCTTGCTATTAAAAGTGCAGAGGGACTGGCTGGAAACAGTTTGTTCTGGAAGTTTGTTCCATTCAGCTATTGTTTTAGGAAAGAAAGAAAATCTAAAAATATCTTTATGCCCTTTTGGCACAATAAATTTAAAATCTTTGGATTTGGGTCACAATTTGACAACATTTTCAATTTTTTTTCTGGTTTGGTTTGTGTCTGGTTAGAGCGGACGAAGACATGATATTCGGGAATGATTGAAAGTGGGTACAAGGCCAAGAAGACCATTTATGAGGATTTCGAGTTTTCGGCCATTTTCTTAAGGGTAAGCCTATCGTTTTGGGTGAAAAATTGGAAAAATTTGAAATGTTTTTCTTGGCTTGTTTATGGCTAAAATGAATCAATAAATGATATATAGTGATGATTTTGAGCGGACACGAGGCCAAAAAACAATAAAATAATGTGCTATTTAAATAACCACCAAAATCTGTGATTTCAACCACGGTACTTTTTTTGTCCGAAATAACAAGTAAAAAATATCTGGATTTGGGTCAAAATTCTTTAACCTTTTCAAGTTTTTTCTGCTTTCGTATGTGTCTGGTTAGAACGGATGAAGACATAATATTTGATAATGATTTAGAGTAGGTACAAGGAAAAGAAGACCATTGATGAAAATTTCGAGTTTTTCACCATTTTCTTAAAGGGTAAGCCTATGGTTTGGGGTCAAAAATTGGAAAAATTTGAAACATTTTTCTTGGCTTGTTTATGTCTAAAATGCATCAAGAAAAGATATAGAGCGATGATTTGGAGGGGATACGAGGCTTTAGACACCAAATTTGTATGCTGTTTAAATAATCAACAAAATCTGTTCTTTTAACCAGCGGTACTTTTTTTGTCCCAAAAACTACTCTAAAATGTTTGAATTTGGGTCCAAATTTGACAACCTTTTAAAGTTGTTTTTTCTGTTTTGGTTTGTATCTGGTTAGAACGGAGGAAGAAATTGTATTTAGCAATGATTTAGAGTGGGTGCAAGACCAAGAAGACTATTTATGAGGTTTTCCAGTTTTTGGCCATTTTCTTAAGACCATTTTTGAGGATTTTGAGTTATTGGCCATTTTCTTAAAGGGTAAGCCTTTGGTTTTGGGTCAAAAATTGGAAAAATTTTAAACTTTTTTTCTGCACTTGTTTATGGCTGAAATGCATCAAGAAATGATGAATAGCGAGGAGTTTGAGTGGATCCCCCGTCCGAGGCCAAAAACACCAAATTGGTGTGCTATTTAAATAACCACGAAAATCTGTTCTTTCAACCACTGTACTTGTTTTGTTCCAAAAACTACTCAAAATGTTTGGATTTGGGTCAACATTTGACAACCTGTAAAAGTTTTTTTTCTGTCTTGTTTTGTGTCTGGTTAGAACGGATGAAGAAATTATATTTAGCAATTATTTAGAGTGGATACAAGGCCAAGAGGACCATTTATGAGAATTTCGAGTTTTTGGCCATTTTCTTAAAGGGTAAGCCTTTGGTTTGGGGTAAAACATTTTCTTAAGGAGTCTTATACTTAAACACCACTTTTTCTCCAAAATCAAACTCTTTCAGGAGAAACCACCACCATGCAACTCGTTGCCATGAGTGATGACAAAAAGAATAGTGTTTGAGTGCTTGGTTGCCATGGCAACAGAACAAGCTTTTGTAAGATCTCTTTAAAAATGCTTCTTTTTAAAACAAAAATGAACTAGAACACTTACTCAGTGAGGCAAGAAACAATTTTTTACAGGTTATGCTTGTATTGATCTAGGTATTGAATCTAAACTCGTAGGCTGACTCTTCTTATTTGCAGAGAGAAAAACCTTCAAAGTTTCACTTTTCTATAAAAGGGTGTTTTTAGCCTAGACTTACCATCAATCTTTTGCATGTTATACAAGAACAATTTAATGGATTGGCTTTTTTTTTTGTTTCATTGCCTAGAGGGTTTGTCTGACTTGAATTTCAACCCTGAAAAGCTAGTAAAAGTAAAAGCATGGAAAGAAAATAGTGTTTGCAATTTACAAATGCCATGCCAGTTTCAAATTTCGAACCTACATAGGGTCAAGAAAAAATTGCTGTGGTCAGGTTTTACCAAGGAGGATTGGACCCAATACCCAGAAACCCTTGCATAGCGGGTGACCTTGTTATTGCCACGTTCTTTTTTTATTTCGATGAGAAGGACGATCTATCAAGCGAAAACATGCCATTTTTTCTCCGCTTCCTTGGTACTTAGAAGATTCAGTCAAGGTACGTTTCTTATATTCATTACATCATTATTTATCTTTCACTTGCTTTTCCCGAAAAAGTTTCATGGAAAACTGTAAAAATCAATCTGTCTTACAAGTCGTCTCGATAATATTTTGGCGCGTGGATTACACCGAAAAACAGTGCCTCAAAAAACTCTATTTTGACCGATTTCTTGGGCTTTGTTCCCCCTTAAGGCTATTTAAATACAAAGATGAATAATTACTGAGATCAATGAATGGAAAGGTCTCCAAAGGTCGCCAAGTATTGGCCTTTAATATAATCTCCAAACATGCCTTTGTTTGTCGATATTGATCTGTGAAATGTGATGCGAAACAGAAATCGCGTGCTGCCAAAGCCGAAGATCCCGCATGCCCGTTTCTCACGCTCCTCGATTATTTTCTCATTTTATTGAAATTTACAGCTCTATCGTTATTCAGAAATACTGTATTCTTAGTTTGCTCCTTGTGCTCTCCAATTATTAAAGGAAAATGGGTTGTTTTTCTCTCTTGATGTTCAGAAATATGTCAACTCCAACATCGACTCCAACGAAGGAAAATAAAAGATGTCATGTTGTTAGCGGCAAAACACGGAATGAAAAGAAGAAGAGTAGGCCTGAACGGACCTCTCGTTCGAGGAAATCACTAGAGTACAAGTCAGCTGATGCTTAAAGAGAGATAAACAAGGTTTGTGATAGGCTTTAAAGCTAAGCTTATTTTCATTGAGAACAGAGTAGCTGAATTAAAGAGCTGCCATTTTTATTCTCCACTTTTAGTCACCTAACCTTTGGTCACCTTTACCTTTGGTGTAACACATAGCAAATTGGGCACAGTGTTTACACTCAAAGAATTCAAAAATGGTTGGCCCAAGATTGTGAGATACATAATGCATTGAATGACTAAATCTAACTTCAACATTCATGTATCTAAGGTTGTCATGGTCAGGGAAAAATGAAACATTAAACTTATTTGAAGATCATGGGAAGTCAGTGCATTATGTGAATTTTGTTTTCTATTTACCACTGGGTTTGTTAAGACTTTAAACACTCTTCATTTATCAGTTAAAGATTGATTTTGTAATCTTTATCCCCCACAAACAACAACATAAATGGTACGTAGATGGTCTGAGAAAGAACTGAAAGAACATTTTGAACACAAGGGTAGCGCAAGTTGATTGAAGTTGGTGGAAAGCATGGATTTTTGGTAGTACAGTGTACTTGTTAGTAATAGCAGTTTTGGCATGAATGGAGTCATGGTGACAGTGGTGATCATTTTTTGTGGTATTATCTCGCAGGGAAAATTCAAAGAGACTGAACAATGAAGAGTTGCCCTTTTTCTACTGGACAGAAAATAACAGATTTCAAGAGGGATCTTTAGACAGCTTTGATGTGATCCCTGGTCAAGGCAACAGCACTGGTGATGATGCAGAAGATGAACTGCAAGACGATTGCTCTAGAAGGAATCCTTTGCGCTTGCACAGGTTGATCAGAAACCAAAGGGAAAGTGTTGCACATTTTGTTCCTAGCAGAGCGTTCCTCCCTGCAAGAAATGCCAGGACTGTTCGACAACAGCATCACCAACCAAGGGCTGGGGTCCCTCCTCCCTCTGGATTTTTGTTCACTATTGATGAAGAAAGTGAAGTTCAAGAAGAATAAAGAAGGATATAATTTCATGTGCTGAATCTCTGAATCTGAATCTTCCCTGTGTAACTGTCCTTGTGGGAGGGGGGGATAACCAAACTGTGATTACAAGGACAATTGAAGGGCTTGGGAAATACCTTACCCAGCTGAAGTTTTTGCAGGTGGTCTTTGATTCAGTAAAAGAACATTGCCCAGTAGGTTTTTTTTTTAGCCAGTTTTCATTTCCTTTCAAGAAAAACCGTACTACAGTATATCAATTACAGTATATCAATGAAATTGTCAATACTATCAGACCTCCAGTGGAAACGAAAAGAAATGCCAGGACTGTGCGACAACAGCATCACCGACCAATGGCTGGGGTCCCTCCACCCTCTGGATTTTTGTTCACTATCGATGTAAAAAGTGAAGTTGAAAGCACCTCCATTGGCTGTGGTACAGGGGATTAACAAGGGGATATAATTTTATTTATTAGATGACTGGCTCTTGCAGCAGTCAAGATAAATCAATTTCTTGCTGTGATTGGCTACTCTTGGTCCATGAAAAAGCAAAAAAAGAACTTGGCCAATATCCTCCCATCTTGACTTCACGCTTGGTCAATAACCTTTATGTACTGCATGTGTCATGACTTGAATGTAACATTAGTTAGAACTGGGCTTGAGAACTGATTGAATAAATAATCCTTTTCCCTATGTTATTTTCCCTGGGGGGAAGGGGGGGGGTGGAGAGTTAAAAACAATTCCCTTGCCCTCTCCTATTCACAAATGACCAATAAACAACTTGTTATTACAAGAGCAATTGAAGGGCAGGGGCATAACTGACCCAAACGACTGTTAGGGCCTGTTTTGGTCCAAATCAGCTGAATTTTTGCAGGTGGCTTTTGGTTCAACAAATTACCCCGTAGTTTTGTTCTTTTTTGCCAGTTTCTGTTTCCTTTTAATTTCAAGAAAAACCGTATGCAAAACAAAGGTCCTAAAAATCAGTTGGGTCAGTTATGCCCCCATCCCTTCAATTAGCATATATTTAGTTGATGTAGTTTATATTTATGGGTATGATTACAGTATATCAATGAAATTGCCAATACTACAGTGGAATCCTGATTTCTCAAACCTCCAGGGGAAGCGAAAATTGGTTTGCGACATTGGGAGTTCAAGGAATCAGGAGTAAAATTAGTGTTTGAGTGAAGCAAATCCTGACGGGAAATGACTTTTGTTCAAGTTACTGGAGGTGCAAGAAATTGGGATTCCACTGTATAAATAAGAACAATCACTCAACAGTATTAATTCTTTGAATAACTAGTAAAATGAACACTGAAAGTTTTGGAAAAGCTATTCAGCCCATGCCATCAAAAATAAATACAATACACTGTTTCATTGAAATGCCTAACTTAAGCAACTCTGCAGTGGGCCACTAATGTAAAACATAGTATGCTTATTTATGCCTTGTAGCGAGAACGGCTCTTACAACAATTAACTTGCAGTGAATATTAAAAAAACAATGTTGTTGAATGATAATTTAGTCTACATTGTCATTGTATTTGTAGTTGTTTTCTGTGGGGAGCCAGTGGTGAGATTTGGTGATCAACACACGAGGTTGATACAACCAGTCGTTCAAATCTGGGATGAACATAAACCCAATAGACTTAAATTCTACTTTGACAATTTGATCCTTTCTTACAGCATCATGTACTTTTCTTATTTTTTCCCTCTGAATATACCCTACTCGCAACCACTTGCCATCCAGGCGAGCTTCAACAAGTATTGCATTCTTGTCTCTAATGTTTGTTGGCTCACGGCTTACTCGAAGTTCAATGTTTTCTTTTTTGAGTTGTTTCTGCTTACATTTCCGCAATGTTTCCTGGCAATCTTTATGATAGCTACTTCCTTTCAAGACAAAGTACTCTGTGAACCTTTCGGGGTCTCGTCATTGTCATCATCATCACCACCAAAGTCTTGCTCAAAGTCTTCATTTTCTGAATCACTTCCAGTGATGCCTTCTTCTTCTTCTTCTTCTTCTTCTTCTTCTTCTTCTTCTTCTTCTTCTTCTTCTTCTTCTTCTTCTTCTTCAGTATCTTCATCATCTGAATGTAGATCTGTTGGAATCACCTGTATAGGGTTTTGCGTATTTGTCGCATTCACTATCACATTTCCAATGTTTGGGTAGCGAGAGCAATTGCAGTTGCACACTTGAATATCCAACCAAGGTAGTATAGGAAGTGGGTCCTCATTGTCATAAATCTCCTTTGGCTTGACCTTAACAGCATATGAATTTTGTAGCACTTCATATTTGACGACCACTGCTAATGTTCTGCTATTTGACTGCAAGAAAAAAACTGGTCATTACAACAGGATATCAAACTCATGAATAATTAATTTGTCATTTATGTAGAAACGTTTTTATAAACAGCGAATGACCACTGAATATATTGCTAGCGTATTTGGATTGTTTAGAACTTGGTTTAGACTGTGCATTTGTACAGCCAAGTAAGCCGAAGACAAAGCACTTCTCCTGAACCAAGGACCTGTGAACGAGAGTGTATACAACGATGCTCTTTAATTCAATGGCTTTGGGAATGACATGTTCTGGAAAGTATATATTTTCAAAGTAACTTATCATTTAAGTAAACTTGCTCTCCTAGCCAAGGACTAACAAAGACCATAGAAATTAGTGAGGACACAAGGGGGAGCAAAGGAGTAAAAGACTCCAAAGGACTCCAGCTCCAACATGAAAGCAAGATTTGTCAAAATCACGCCGGTCGCGCGTGGTATACGAACTTCGCTTTCACATACCTAAATAGTCAATAGAATGAAAAGGTAAACCGAAGACGAAACTTGTAGCTTACCTTGATATCACAACTGTTCAAGACCTCGATAAGAACAGGAGACCGACGATCTTTGATGCGAGAGATCGCGATGTGATGGTTCAATAAGGCGCACATTCGTCGTTCATCGAGTTTATCCGGAAAACTAACATGAGCCAAGACCAATTTCACTTCTAAACATGGAAAATCTTCCAACTGAACTGTTTCTGTTGCTTGAATATCCACACAATGCAGATAAACTAGCTTTTTCTTTAAGAATGGAGTCGCTGTTGTTGACACGACATCGACAAAATCCATAGCGAAATGGCCTGGTCACATGGCAGTCAAGTTGATAATATGAATGGGAGGCAAAGGATTCTGGGTAGAGGGCCCAATCCTCCTTGGGTTTTACCAGCCTTTCCAGCAATATCAGTGCAAAAGTGTTTGTTATCATGAAGCAAAGGGGGAAAAAATCAAACAGGCATGGCAATACACTTCTCCAGCAAAGTAATGGCATAGAAAAGGGATGTAAACAACATATCAGCTCAAAACTAGTGCAAGATTTAAAATAAAAATCTTACCTCGCAAACGAGCAGTCCGGACAAATCGTTTTTCAACTGAATCCTTTATTCAGCGAGTAAACATTACAAACAGCTCTTCTTCTTCCAAATTAAAGAGGAAGTTTGAGGAAAAAGGCAAACAATAGCTCTCTCAGCTCCCTTTTTATCAGCAACCTCAACCAAGAAGCCAAACAGCAAGAATCTGCCCCCGTTGCATCCCGGGAGATTCCACATATCTTTGAGTGGGAAAAACTCCTCCGAAACAATTTACCAGACCAGGTTTCAATCCTGCACTAAAAGATGTTCGGGCGCCTTCAGCATTCAATGAATTCCGCCAGTGAAGATTGGAGCCCGGTGAGACAGGGCACATCTGCTTTTAGGCCCCTTGTCCACGAACAACAAACGGTCAGCAGATTCAAGTGAATCATCATGACTCGATCGAAACCTTTCGGCGGCTCACTTGGTGTGAAATTGCTTCCCACCTCTGTCTTCTTTCGGAGGATTGCCTCTACCCACCAACCCAGCTTTATGATGCCAGGCAGAGGGCTTCTGAGGTGGAAAATGGCTCGAAAAACGCACTTATAAATTAAATACGTACCGAGTTGTAGCTGAGTGATCGTTTACAAATAAACGACAGCGTGACATGAAAGATAGAGCCTTCGATGTCGTGGACCAGCGAGATATCCGAGTAACCCCTTATATGGAATAACTAGATCGATTTGACCTAAAACCCTCGAAAATTACTGAAAAACACGTACAAAATGAACGAGTTAACAAGAACGAGAAGAAGAACAAGAACGAGTTAAGCCTTCTTAGCCCTTGATGATGAGCTCCAGCACCAGCAAATGACCCAAAACACGGTAATTTTGGGCAATTTTGGCACATTCCAGGGTAAATTCTGCAAATGGTTCGTCCAACCAGAGAGTGAATTCAAATGACCGAGTATAGCCAAGTGACCAGCTGTCATGTAACAAGATACATGTATAACAATACCCAGTCCTCCAGAAAATCTCTGGGGAAATAAGAGTTTTTTTTTCACCTTCAAATCCCAAAAACTAGTCCCCATAGAACTCGTGAAACAATTGAACGGCAAAATTTGATGCCTGACGGCGAAGGCTGTCCTAAACTCGCAAGTTGTAGACGAAAATTTAAAAGCTAAAACATCGTACCATGTGGCTCGCGGCTTGGTTCCAATCGTACGAATTTGTACGACAGATAGGCCTATCGCTTTCAAGATTGCCCATCCCTTTAAGAAGAGACCTGATTATTATGGTCTGTTTATAGTGTCAGCCAGTAGCTACTTTAGGTTTTAAGAGCCAAGACACTGAGAAAAACCTGCGTTTCCCGTTCCAGATCATTATTTGTCTTCATGCAAAACCAAAAATGGCTGTCACGCCCTAAAGCAAAGCTAAAAAACACGCATCTTTAATTCAAAAACAAAATCCCTAATGAAAGCAAACCTTGACCTCATGACTAACATTTATCTCCAATTTTGCCCCTCACGCCTATAGCAAGTCGAGCATCAACCATTTGATTCGAGCCACTGAAAGCCACTGAAAACTTCTGTTTTTCTCTTTGGCGCCCGAATTGCATTCCGGGTAATTTACCGGGATACCAATGCGAAATGGAAGTTCCGCCATCTTCATTTTCTAGATTTACCTACTGGCAAAATATGTATCCGGTGTGTTCTTTGCAAGTCAAATCTCGCCAAAATTTCCTTGCTAGGTCCAAATATCCAGCACTTCTGAGCCGCAATGACTAGACACGAACACTTTCGGCGTCCCAGTCGTTATGAAAATAATTATATCTCACCTCTGGCTTCGTTCCGAGGTTTGCCTCTACTCTCCATTCCAGCTCAATGATGCCAGCCTGGGAGCTTCTGCAGTGAAAAATGGCTCGAAAACACACTTATAAACCGAGTACTTAGCAATTACATATTATGTTATTTGTCGGCCGGGAGGTCCGTATTAGGAAGGGATTGTTATGAAGTAAAAACGTTTTGATACACTTCCAATTAGTTGCCACCCCATAAACAGTCCGGAATATCCCTATTTTTTGGGACGGGCCTGACTCGTGTTTCAACCAATGAGAATCCATGTTAGAATCTGTGTGTCACGTGTCAAAACACGGTCAAAAACAAAACCACTCTTCAAAATGGCTGCCAGAGAATGATTGTTCAAACTTTGAGCGCGCTTCACAACGCTTCATTGTCTCTTTTTTCGAACGAGAAATGACCGAAACAGTTGAACGTTATGGCCAGAACAGTGATTTTGTGACCGGACCAGACAGTAGCGAAAAGGTTCCCGAAATACGTCCACGATTTTCAGATGCACTGGATGCAAAGTCAACGTAACGTCAGAATTCAGAGCTTCAAATGATATGAAAAAATGTCTCTAAAGCTGTAAGCAATTATTATGTGTCTTCGCCTCGGTTATGTTCACCATTAGCTTTACAAGATTTGCTGAGAAAAATTGCTGACCGCTTTAATTTATGGCTACAACAGCTACAGGCTTAAACAAGTGATCTTCATAAATTAACTGTCCTCCTTTTCTAGCCTGTTCCAGATTCTCAGATATTTGGTGGGATCGCGCTCGACTGTTCGTATTTCGCCCTTCAAATATCTGAGAGCCTGGAACAGGCTATCCATTCATCTTGTTAATGAACCTGAATCGTTGGCAATTTCGGAGGAGGTAGTGGAGACTGACTTGGAACAGGAGGATACTACACTGATGACTGACCCACTTCAAACTGCCAGACAAAAGAATGGCAAGGATTTATTGTTGTGTCATTTAAATATAAACAGCATCCAGAATAAATTTGAGGAATTGAAGGATATTATTCTCAAATCAACTGTGCAAATTATGGCTGTAAGTGAGACAAAAATTGATGGATCGTACCCAGATTGTCAGTTTCTCATACCGGGTTATTATTTACACCGGAATGATAGGAAGAAAGGAGGTGGTGGAGTTCTCATGTTTGTTTCTTCCAAGATACAATCTAAGAGGATATCCATTGAAAGGAAATACAAAACAATCGAGCCTCTGGCACTAGAGATTGGCCTTAAATCAAGAAATGCAATAGTTGTGGCTATCTATAGGCCACCAAAGAAAGTCACTGGAAGTTATCAACTATTGTTAGAAGAAGAACTGAGCCATATTTCCAACTGGGCTGGATTGCAGTACTCAACTGTTATAATGACTGGTGACTTGAATTTGAATAGGCTTAAGCCAGATAGCACTGAGGGTAAACTACTGCTTGATCTTGAAGTGGAACAGGGATTTGACTGTATGATAACCACACCTACAAGGATACAAATGCAAGGATCAATTACTACACACAGTCTGATAGATGTTATTCTCACCAACCAACCACAATTGTTTGGTGACTGTGGAGTATATAACCCAGAGATCAGTGATCATGCACTTGTATATGGGTTCTTGAATGAGAAGGTAAAACCCCAAAAAGGCAAGATTGTTAAATTTAGATCATTTAAACATCTTGACGCAGAAAAGTATAAGGACGAACTGATGCAGGCTCCCTGGCATGTAGGTGAAATTTTGATACTGCTGATGATAAGACCAGTTTTTTGGAAACATTGTTATCTAGTATTGTTGATGAGCATCTTCCGGAAAAGAAAATGAGAGTGAGGACTCAAGATGTCCCTTATATGACAAACGAATGGAAAAAAGCCATTAGGGCTAAGAGAAGAGCAGCAAAGAAATATCTGAAGGTGCAAAACAGAGAGAATTGGGAGGCTAAACGTAAAGCAAGAAACGAGGCCACTAGACTCAGAAGAAAGGCGATAAGGGAGTATTGGAAAGATCAAACTACTAAATTGAAATATAAGCCTGGTGAGTTCTATAAAACATTTATGCCCTTCTTGAGTGAAAAGAGGAATAAGGGTACCACTAATGAGTTGAGCTTAAACATTGAAGGAGCGATAAGTCATGATCAAAGTAAGATTGCAAATCATCTGTGTCACTATTTTTCTACCATTGCTGATGGTATTGGTGACACAGAAGGCATTACTGACTCTTCTTTTGTGACTCATTCAAGTGTTCGGAATATCACAGAGAATATGATAGGCCATCAAGACTTCCAGTTTCGGAATCTGGAGATACTTGAGGTGGAGACCGCATTGGAAAGTATTAACCCCAGAAAGAGTACTGGTTGGGATGGAGTCCCCCCCAAAGCATTTAAGCTGGGTGCTAGAGAACTATCAGGGCCTCTGACAGCACTATACAATTCATGTATAACATTGGGTGAGTGGCCTGCGGTGTGGAAGAAAGGAGAGTGGACACCAGTATTTAAGAAAGAGGACCCCCATGAGAAAGAGAACTATAGGCCCATAACTGTACAAGTTACTATAAATAAGATTTTTGAACAGTTACTTAGTAAACAGCTTAATTATAGTTTCAATGATAAATTATGTGATAAACTGACAGCCTACAGGAAAAATCATAGCTGCGAAACAGCTCTACTGGCTATGACAGAGAATTGGAAGATATCTTTAGATGAACATAAAGTGGTAGGTGTTCTTTCTACGGACATGAGTAAAGCCTTTGATTCCCTCTACTATCCACTCACACTTGCTAAATTAAAGGCTTATGGTATTCGGGGGAACAGTCTAAAATTGTTGGACTCCTACTTCACTGATCGGTACAATAGGGTGAAGTTGGGATCCACAGTGAGTGAGTGGGAGAGGGGGTCAAGGGGATGTCCACAGGGCTCCGCATTTGGACCATTGATATGGAACATGTTCCAAAATGATCTAACATACAGTGTAAATTCTAATTCTAATATCAATATGTATGCAGACGACCACCAGTTCCATGCTGCAGGCAGTAATGTTACTGAGGTGTATGATAAGTTAATAGCAAGTGCCGAATTAGCCTCCAGATGGTATAGATTGAATTTCTTAAAAGGGAACTATGACAAGTATCAGACAATGACACTTGGGAATAAAAATAATGATATGGATAGTATTATAATTGATGACAATGAAGTTAAATCTACCAAGTGTTTAAAACTTCTTGGGGTATATATAGACAATAGGCTTCAATTTGATGAACACATTGCTAACATTTGTAAGAGGAGTAGCCAGCGTGTTGGAGTCCTGATGAGGCTCAGGAATATGATACCAACAGACACCAAGCTGAAGTTGTTTAAGGCAGCCATTCTTCCTTATTTAACATACAGCCATCTTGTCTGGCATTTTTGTAGGGCGAGTGATACTAGAAAATTGGAACGTATTCAAGAAAGGGCACTTAGGGCAGTTTACTGTGATAAGGGGAGTAGTTATGATAAATTATTAGACATGGCTAACCTAAGTACACTGCAGAACAGAAGACTACAGGATATAGCCATTCTTATGTATAAGGTAAAGAACGATTTATCTCCTAATTACATATGTAGCCTTTTTCAAATTCCACAACTTAAGTACACACTGCGTAATAATGATTTTGGTATACCTAGATTTAATACTGTTACTTTTGGAAAACATTCGCTTAGATATATGGGACCCAAAATATGGGCAATTGTACCAAGAAATGTAAGAGAACTGACATCCATATCATCTTTTAAATGTAACATACGTAGAATAGACCTTGTTTCTAAATTGACTGATAGTAAATGTGAAAACTGTCTTTTATGTAAGACTTAGGTTAGATTTTAAATTGTACATATATATTGTTTTATTTTTAAATTTCTAAAATTTTTTAGGTAGTATTTAGTGTCCCCAGTTAGTGGTTGTATAACTGCTATTTTAGATTTGACACATAAATAAAGGTTGTATGTATGTATGTATGTATAGGTTGTAAGGATTGGACGTATTTAGAGGGGGACTGGTCAGTTGAAAGCAAATACAAAAGACTGTACATTGTATGATAAATTATCTTGTTATTTTAATTAAGCTTACGTGCGTTTCATTTTCCAAGAGTTGTCTTATAAGCAAAACGTTTTAATTCTCTGGGCTTACATGTTTCTTTTTTATTTTCATTTTATTTTCATGTTCCACCGATGTTTCATATATAGTAGAGTTATATCACTTCTGAATTAAATAAAGAAAATTGCTAATGCATGCTTGAATATCACCCTTTTACAAGCACAAATTAAAATATTCATGCAGGCCTATTTCAAGGAAATACCCTCCCATGTTGTGGCAGGTTTGATAAACAAATACCAGATGAAAATTGAACCTCTCATAACCACCATGCAACCGGAGGTATCAGTAACTGTCGCTTTGATTTGTCTGAATAAAAATAGGAATTAGGTAGCATGGCAATTGGATTTAGAAGATGTGATTGTATTGTATTTTTATCTCGAAAGACTGAAGTTGTGTTGATTCCTCACTTTTAAGCATTGCCTAGTACAAAGCCCTTTATCAGAAATTAGCATATTTACCATATTTACATTTGGTTGCAATTTCAAAGTACGACCTGAAGACATAAAAAATTACACTATGATTTAATCCGGGATTGAAGAATACATGGTAAAGCAAGCAGGATTCAAATACCCACAAACATGTGACTTCCCTTGTATCAAGAAGCAGTGGCGAAACAAAAGACCAGGAAGACAATTTAGTTTTAATCATTTTATTTGTACATCTTTTTGGCTAATGAAAGGACCTGAAATAAAAAAAAGTAGACAGCATCAATGCCGGTATATCAGCTATAACTGTATTGAATGTGGTGAACTTAGCTGAAGTGTACAGCATTATTGGTATAAGCTAAATACAATGGAGTTCCACTAATTTTGTGACATTCTCCAAAACTTTGTTACTATGGCCACATATTTTGTTGCCGCCATTAAAAACTCAAGTAATGTCTAAATCCTTTTGTTCAATTTTTGACTCTAATGTGGTGCTCAAACTGACAGACCCTACATTGAGAAATTGTTGTTTGTGCTTTGTACATCTGTTTTCATAAACTGTGAAAATGATTGAAAGTTTGTTTCAGTTGAGCAATTAAAGTGAACCCAAGTTGCAAAGGAATGAACATATTTTACTTTATTACAAAATTTTCCTTACAAAATTAATGTTGTGGAGGCATACCCACGTTTACATAGGCTGGTCTAAAAAATAAAAACAAAACCGGTTGTTATGAGCACAAAGAAACATAACAATCCTCAAGTCTTGCCACAACATACAGCGCTAGCGGTTTCAGTAAACATCAATACCTAACCTTCAAAAAGAGTTTACAAAAAATCAGAGTTGTTTACAACGCTGGGATTTGGCATGATGAAACTTCAAGAGCACTAGAATCAGTAAAAAATCCGAATAGATACAGGAAAATTCGAAAAATACTATAATCTGAGCCAACTCTCAACCTACCTTTGAAAAACGATCCCAAAACGGCGGCTACCTTGGGTTCACGATCAACGATTTGGGCGAAAATTCTATTTGTTTCTCTTCCACTTCGCTTTCAAAATGGCTGCTGAAGACTCCTCTCGCTGTTTCGTTGTCAAAAGTTCCGGATGAACAATTAACGTTTTAGAAAACAAAAGATTTCTTACGACCCGAGCCACCTTCGAGATACAACAATACAAATTATGCTCCGCGGTCCCTGTAGCCTGCATACAGAATCTCCATTTGGGCAACTCAGAAAGTTTTTTTGCTTCGACTAATGGCGCACGGTCAAAGCTACGACGCCCCAATCCCTTAGCCTTTGACCGCGCACCGTTCGAAACCATAATCGAGGCAAAAAAAAAATCTGAGCTAATTGCCCAAATGAAGAACCTGTATACAGGCTACAACCACTGGAGAGCTGGTTCCAATAATTGGATAACAAATTACTGGTAACTAAAAACTGCAAAAGCAGCTTACACTCTAGCTAGTGTGGAAATTAACACTGCTATTCAAACAGCAGTGAAGCTTTGGAGAAAAACACAAAAGTAAGACACTTATCAAAATTGCAGAGGGGAAAACCTTGCGATCGAGACTGATTTATTCAGAAGGTCAACAGGAAATAATGTCTTTCCTCAGAACGTGCAAACGCGTAAAGCATGTGGGAAAATGTCTTTGTTCCTCATTCTTGTGACACAGTTGGGGGAGGGGAGGGGGGAGTTACTAGTCACAGTAGATACTCATATAAATCAATATAATAGCCTAAAATCAATATAATTGCCTAAATCCTTGTTTCCTGGGTAGAATGTATTTCGTAGAGCGCTCAACTCATTTGATTGAGGAGCATTCAATATAACTCAGTAAAACGTTGATTACTCCTGCCTGAACTCCTGTGAAGTCATAATAGCCTAAATCAGTATAATATAAAACGTAAAGCTTGTGGGATGTGGCTGGAGTGACAAGGATATACCTCACAATTTAATGTGATTTGGTTAGCTGAAGCCACTCTAAAGGCACTAAGGCCACATGGTAGCGGGCATTACCCCTTAAATCTACCAAAGCAAAGATTGAGCCCAAGCATTAGCAGCCATGGACAGCTGTTTCGGCTTTGTTAGGCCTCATCAGCATGGCATAGCTAATGCTCAGGCTCAAGTACCCACATATCCATAAAACAAGCAGTAAAAACGTAAAGCTTGTGGGATGTGGCTGGAGTGAGGTATATCCTTGTCACTCCAGCCACATCCCACAAGCTTTACGTTTTTACTGCTTGTTTTATGGATATGTGGGTACTTGAGCCTGAGCATTAGCTATGCCATGCTGATGAGGCCTAACAAGGCCGAAACAGCTGTCCATGGCTGCTAATGCTTGGGCTCAATCTTTGCTTTGGTAGATTTAAGGGGTAATGCCCGCTACCATGTGGCCTTAGTGCCTTTAGAGTGGCTTCAGCTAACCAAATCACATTAAATTGTGAGGTATATCCTAAATCAGTATAATAGCCTACTTTAAGGCCTTCCCAAATATCATGTTAATAAACTTCAACGAGTGCAGAATGCTACAGCCACTTTAATAGCGGATCACCATTGTTAAGAAAATATGGTAACCCATCTATTCGAGAAAATTTGGTTTTGGTCACCGTAGGTACGTGGTACGTCGTACGTCGTACGTCCGTACATCCGCCCGTTCGTCCGCCCTTATGTCCGCCCTTCCATGTATGCGATGTGAAATGTCCCATTAATTGTGAGTTGTAACCATCTTTTGATATTGGACGTCAATGTTATGGCCAATTGACACCTGTCAAAACAAGGTATCCGCTGACCATAAGTACGTGACCATATCGCGGGCTCAAGTTAAGATTTCATCGAGAGAAGTTGTTTTTTTAAGTTGACCGCTGACCAGGTACTGGTTTTCGATTGGATCGCAGGCTCAAGTCAGGTGTAGGACACCCAAACCAAAACGAGGCCTGATTTTTCGCGCGCTTTCTGCGGTCGAGATTTCACATTCAGTTGGTTTCTTCATTTTGAGCACAATAACTTCATCTTCTTCGAAGTTCTTTCTTTTAATTTGCAAAAGGCATAAAAATCAATAACTAGTTAAAAGATACTCCGGAAGGTGAATTTTCAACTGATAAAATGGAAGAGCAAAACATTTTTCTCAGGAAATCCTTAAATTTTGGATCCACTTGTATGTAGACCGGATTGTGTGGTTGAAAAAGAAAATAATTTTACCCTTCAAGGGCTTGCTCACTTTACCGCGGGATCTTGCAGCTCACCACGAAAGTTCACTTAACAATTCACCAGCATTAATGGGCGGAACGAGTAGCTCAAACTTGGTAGAAGAAGTTCTTTCTTAGGACAAACCGTTTGCTCTTTGTTGAGATGCGTGTTTTTACTTTAGTGGATTCGTAGAAAGCTCGACAACACAGGTAACTTAAATAAATTGAAGCATAGCATTTGAGGTTTAATCGTTGCTACTTTTGTTCAGGAAAGAAACTTGTATTTTTTCTCGACTGGATATAAATAGCAATCTACTCGTTTTGGACACAAAGAATTAGCTAGTCGAATTGTTTGTTTCCTGTTTTGCCTGCAAGCGAACGAGTGATTTCCTCCGTTTGGCTGACTGTACATGTTTTGCGACGTCAGTGTCCCGGCTAAAAGATCAAACACTTTCATCCAACATCGTGTTTGTCACACATAACGTTTGGTGTCTAAACACATAACAACGTTTGACCAAACAGCGGACCAAACGAGTCCAAAAAATAATTTTTGCGTATTATCGCTGAAATTATTTCATGTATCATTCACACTCATTTCTTTCACGGGAACTTATGAACCCACAATTGACCTGCTCCCAACGTCAGTGGCTTCATAGCTCAGTTGGTTAGAGAATCGCACCGGTAATCGCGAGGTCACGGCTTCAAACCCCGTTGAAGTCCTGAATTTTTTTCAGGCTTCTTTTTGCAATTGCATAAATTGCGTTCACAACTGCGAGGATCATTCTTCACTTGATTTCATTTCCGCAGTTCATATATGATTCATTTCATATATCATTCAAACTCATTTCTTTCACGGGAACATATGAACCCACAATTGACCTCCTCCTAACGTCAGTGGCTTCATAGCTCAGTTGGTTAGAGCATCGCACCGGTAATCGCGAGGTCACGGGTTCGAACCCCGTTGAAGTCCTGAATTTTTTTCAGGCTTCTTCTCCCAATTGCATAAATTGCGTTCACAACTACGAGGATCATTCTTCATTTGATTTCATTTCCGCAGTTCATGTATGATTTATTTCATGTACAATTCACGTTATGTGGTTTATTATGTTGCTTTTCACCGTTACTGTACGATGTGTTTGTTGGGGTGGCTAAAAGATCAAACATTTGTTCGTAATGCGAAATTTTGGATGAACATTTTTGATCTAGATCAAACATGGAAAGCCATTTAATGCACTATTGTAAGAGGTCGCTAAACCTTCAAACATGCTCTTCCAACGATGTTGGACGAAAATATTTGATCGTTCCTAAGTTGCTAAATTTGTTTTCGAACAAACACACGCGTTCTCTGTATTGTTTTGTTGTCATGTTTTGAGGTTTTTGAACTGCAGTCAATTCCTGTTGACTGCTCTAAACATAAAATATTGGCGCAAGGAAAGCCATGCGGTGTTGCTCAGTACCAGTAAAAAAGAAAAACAACTCCGCTTTTAGGCTTGGCTAAATCTATATATTAACAAATACTAGAAAGTATGATCATATCATACCAGTTTTATATAACCTTCACTGGCTATTTGTGTTTTACCGCATCTATTTTAAAATTTTAATTATTACATTTAAGGCTATATATAATATGTCACCTAGCTATATTAGTAACTTAGTGTCTATTAGCGTTTTCCGATTTAGCGGAAAATTCAATTAAATGGAAGGTATTTTTCCGCGTATTGAAAAAGTTATTGAAATCTCTTAGTTAGCCCACTGAATGTGCACTTATCTGCTTTCTTGTTTTGTCTGTTCCACTATCTCTTAGTGTAAACCGTAATCTAAATTGTCAATAGCTCTTCTTAGAAGAAAATGAAGTTGCCGACAAGTAAAGTCAAATATTGGATCTGATCTATAGGGATTTAACACGTTTCGCACCGTATTTACTTAATAGTTGATCATGAGCTGACTGGCGTTTGATTGAAGATGGGCTAACTGTGGAAAGTGTGCAGCCACATCATTTTATCTAATCCAGGCCAAAACAAATACCAACCCCCTATAATGATTAGCAGGCGTAACCCAGCACGTCGAGAACGGAAAAGGAGTGGTAAGGTGAAGCGAACCGCCAATAAAGTGTTAAACCAACTCAACTCATGAATAGCGGACTTACAATCTTCTGAATCTTACATGTTGTGAGTTTCTATTCAACAGAAGAAAGCACATCATTCGTGGAGTTTTTCAAAATTGAAACTGAATTTAAATTGAAACAGTGGTCTCGTATATATGTTCTGCCGCATTCAAGGATAAAGTTTCGACTGAGAGTCGTGCCTTTGTTTTTGCGGGAAAGACTGTGACATGGCAATATTGTCTCTTAATTTTAAAGCGAACAAAACGCGACCATAAGACACTTGTATAACTGAAGTTACATTGTGCAAATTTAAACAAGCACCAATTAGCATGTAATTAGCTAGCAAGGTGGAAAAAGTCTTTCCGTTTCCGCTAAATCGGAAAACCCTATTAAGTCGTGTTCTGCTTATTCCCTTAGATCAAATTCTTCATTATTTTTGGACCCTCCCAAGGGGCACATGCTATCTACATTAGGAGCTCGTTCTTTTTATGCTGCTGTCCCCACACTGTGAAACAGCCTTTCATCAAATATCAGGGAAATAACATCACTCGGCATTTTTAAGAAAAACCTTAATACATATCTAATTAATTTAGCTTACAACAAGTAATTCTTATCTTTTAAATTCATGTAAAGCGCTTTTGATCCTTTTAATGTTAAAATGCGCTATACTAAGTAAATAAATTATTTATTATTTATAGATGTTCCAAATCAGTGGACTGTGACAGCGGAACAAATTCCTGTTATTTCTGTTTTTTTGAAGTATCCAGATCACTCGTGTCAGAGGCACGCGGATTAAACAGCCGCTAAAAGCGAGAGGCGAAGCCACGAGGACAATATTTTATTTTATTTTATTCACCGAATTAATTTTTTAGACCGAAGGATAGTCTCTGTGGGCGATGGACGACAAAATATTTGACAGCCTCAAGCTTCCTGCCCTTTATTCCTCTTTGCTAGCTCACAACAGCCCTGCGCTAAAAATTGCTGACCAGTATAAAAGCGGTATTATCAACATTCACTGGTGGCATTTGTTCTATTCACCGTGTTGTCTCAGCATGGAAGCCTTGCCTCTTTTCGTTGTCTTTCGCTTGGCTCTGTGCGTCCTACCTTCTGGTAAGTGAAGCTGCACTCTTTCCAATATTTGCGCGTTGTCTGCACACTGATCGAAGAATTCTAATGCAGAAGAACGTATTAGGAGGATCGAACAAGCAAACTCACTCGTGTGGCCAAGAGCCTCTGCAAGACATGTTGACGAAAATTGATTGTTAGTTAACCGCTACTGATGTTTTCAACTGTACTTTCGGGCCTCATTATATGTTAATATTGGTCAAAACTCTCTGCATTACTATTTGATCTCTCGAAGCAAAAGCTACTCAAAAACAATAGACTCGCCGCCACGTGGAGAGCAGCAGAGGCACAGGCAGACAATCCGAACTGCGTGACGTCAGACAAGCTATTTGATCTCATACATTCTCTCTATTTTGAAACGGCTGTTCTCTGCTTGATTGAAGTGATCGGGAGAAATGTTCCGTAAAATACCGAATTTTGCACCTCTTAATCCCAAATCTAGATATAATTTAATCCTGACGAATGAAGATCACTTACCTTATACTCAGTAGTGTGGTTTTTTTTTTTTTTTTTTTTTGCGTTTTATGCCGGATGGATGCTTTAGCAGAGTAGAACGAGTTTATTTTCACGGATAACAAAACCATGTGTTGCAATTCTAAATAACTCGAGACTAGCGATACATGGGTGTTGAGCAGGCAGCTATCAGGTGGTTCCTGTCGTATCTTATTGGCCGAACCCAAAGATGTAATGTCAACGGCAAACTATCAACTGCTCAGGTGCGGCGTTCGACAGGGCAGTATATTGGGTCCTTTGCTTTCCCTAATTTATATTAACGATCTCCCCAACTGCCTGTCGGCCGCCGCGCCAAGGATGTTTGCTGGTGACACAAACATTACACTATCGACTAAAACGTCAACGGATCTCAAACAAGCCTTAACCCCTGAACTAAGTAACCTAAGCTGCTGGCTTAAAGCCAACAAGCTTAGTTTAAACGTTGCCAAAACAGAGTTAATGATAACTGAGTCCAAAATGAAGACGTCGCAATAAAAATTGACGATCAAATCATCAAGAGGGTTGAACATACCAAATCCCTGGGTGTTACCATCGATGCTCACCTTACTTGGCGTAAACACGTTGAGGAAATAAGCAAAAAGGTATCCTCAGCTATAGGTGCCCTCAAACGAGTGCGACACTTTATTCCGAAGGAAATTGCCATTCAAATTTATAATGCTCTGATTTTGCAGCCCGGTTTGGAACTGTCTCAGTGGCTACTTGGGTGATAAGCTCCAACAATTGTAGAATCGTGCAGCTAGAATAATTACAAAATTGCCCTATGATACGAACTCAGACCACCTCCTATCCACCCTTAACTGAGAGAGGCTATCTATTAGACGAAAGAAACAGAAAGCCTTAATGATGTATAAAACAATGAATGGTCTTACCCCGGAATATCACTAAGGTCTTTTCGCTCAAAGCTACTCTAATTACAACCTGAGAAACCCTGACGGATAACTGGCATTGCCGAAACCGATAACCAATCATTTAAAACGTAGCTTCTCCTATAGCGAGGCCAAGTTATGGAATAACTTGCCCTATAGCTTAAAAAATGTCGGATCTGTTGATCAATTTAAGCGAAATCTGAAGAAGGTATCCAACATATCGGATTCCCACACGGTAATCATGTAAAGCAGTTGTAAATAGTATTAGTTTTTAGCTTGTAATATTCAACTGATGATTTTCCACGTTTAAATAAAGTCTTACATACGTACATAGCAAACTATTCTACTTAACATCCGTTATCGGACTAAGCGTAAACAGAAAGCCAACAACAATATGGACTAAAAATTCTACTAAATTAGCTTTGAACGAGAGGCCCTAGGTACTTTGTAATTTCCAGACGCTTATGAACATCTTCGTGTACATACATGTCCTTAGCGACATCAGTTTTCCAACGGTCGTGAATTTTTAATAATCTATCTGAGATAGAGTTACCACTATCGTGAACGACCGAAGTAATACCACGTGATCTAAGACTGTGCAAACCGTAACATTTCGAATCGAGTCCTAACTCTTTTATACGCGACTTAAATACTTCTCTACACCTGGAATAAGACCAGTGGGGGTACACCCAGAAAATTTGGGTGAGGGTGTGAGGCCCGCTTCTTGAAACCCTTACCCTATTTCAGACCAAAATCTGCGATTTTCCCTACCCTATTTCAGACCTGACCAAAAATTCGATACCTTATTTCAGACCTATTTCACGTACATGGTTGGGGTAAACATACTTAAAAGACAAAAAAGAAGGGCTTTTGTTGATGGTTTTATCGCCTAATGATTAAGAAGTAGCTTCTTGTAAGAAACATACCCAAGAGTGCACAAACCATACCCTATTTCAGACCAAAATGGTCAAAACTGATACCCTATTTCAGACCAAAACGGCTTAAGAAACCATACCCTTTGGGGCCGCACATAACTATATAGCCCACATAATCCGGGAGTACCCCCTCCCCGGGGGGGGAATAAGATAACTTAGAACTGCGTACGGAATACGTGTTACTCTTTTCTATGACCGTTTACTCGGGATACGTTTGTGCTGCAGAAGCCGGACGCACGCTTTCTGATTCTCGAAAACTATCCGGCTAGTGGTTTGCTTTTGGGTTCACATAAGGCCTTTTTGTTCACGTACGAGCAAAGCTCGTTAAACTGTTTTGAGAGTTGCCATCCATATTCGTTGTCAGCTGTCGTTGTTTACTTCTAAATTAAGTGGCAACATCTGGAGTTTACTTTGACTCTCTCAAAGCATTTTTTTCTCTCTGCTAAGCTTGAAAACATTCGCATAGAAACTCCTCTTAACATATTTGAAATTCAAAACTCGAAAACACAAGGCGAATCGTTTCCGTGTATGTGACATGTTTCTCAGACGCACGCGTTGTAAAAAACAACTCGAAATTCAAACTGCTCTATTTTCAAAACAAAGCGTGTTATTTGGCTCAAAACAGGCCAGCAGATATATCCTTAAAATTTCATTCACCTGATGAAGGTAAAAAAAATCTAATGTTTAATTTTAGTTTTTTCCTGACGTCACGTGAAAACCAACAATTCGCAAACTTGTCTCTAAATATAGAACTGTCACAGCTATCGAGTTGTGATACTACATCTAAACAACTTTGCGATTTTCTAAGCATAGAACTGTCACAACGTTCTAATTCGAGTCGATACTCACAGCACGTGCGAGGCTTCCAACCTTGTCTTAAATTCGGCAAACCTTTTCACGCGGACAGTCTGTATTGTATTAAAATCTAGCTTCACAACTTTACAAAGATATGTGCAGGAAAATTTGTTCCGGCAGTCGAAGTGGATTATTTAACCTTGAGTGCTCACTTGCGGTCACGTATTAAAGTGCCCATAGTGTCAAAAAATGTTTTTCGCTCATCTAATTCTACATTTCACCAAATGAATCTTTCTGACCGAAGCCAAAAATGCAGCACAAATGGCCATTTATCAAATACTGTCCCAGTCTCTTGTGGCGTCCCGCAAGGTAGCAATCTTGGTCCACTCCTATTCTTAGTCTATATTAATGATCTTCCCAATTGCCTCACTTCAGCCTCTCCTAGAATTTTCGCCGATGATACTAATATAACCTTCGCTGCCAGTACAATGACTGATCTTGAGAATGATGTAAACGTAGAACTAAGAAATCTTAAGCGCTGGCTTATAACCAATAGGTTAAGCCTTAATATCGCTAAAAATGAATTCATGGTAATTGGGTCAAATCAACGAATACATGCTCTATCGAATAATCAGATCGACATTGAGATCGACGGGAAATCGATCAAAAAAGTCGAAGAAGCTAAATCGCTGGGCTTGTTTATTAACGAACACCTTTCATGGACAAAACATATAGAAGAAATTAGTAAGAAGATATCCTCAGCCATAGGCGCCCTTAAACGAATAAGACCATTCATTTCCGAAAGTACCGCTCTTCAAATCTACCAAGCGTTGATTTTGCCCCACTTTGACTATTGCTGCCCTGTTTGGGATGAACTCAGTGTTACCTTAAGTGAAAAAACTCCAGAAACTCCAAAATAGGGCTGCCAGGGTCATTACCAGGTCCAGTTATGACACTAGTGCCAGTATCCTCCTAAATAGGCTCAAATGGGACAATCTCTCTACACGAAGGAAAAAGCTTCAGGCGATGTTAATGTTTAAAATAGTTAAAGGGCTTCCCCCAGCGTACCTGCAGGATTTATTTAGCATCCGTAGTACACCGTATAACTTAAGAGATTCTGAGATTAAACTAAACCTGCCCAAGCCACGCACGAACTATTGTAAGCGTGCCTTGGGCTACAGCGGGGCGCTACTATGGAATAGCCTACCTGTAAATTTAAGAAAATCAGACCCTCTTGGATATTTTAAAAGGGAACTTGACAAATTTTACAGCGATTGTCAGTCGGGCTCCCACACGGCAATCTTGTAAAACAGTGTTGTTTTAATTAATTTTATTAATGTACTACAAACTGAAGATTTTACCGTGTATAAATAAATAAAGTATGTATGTATGTATGTATGTATGTATGTATGTATGTATGTATGTATGCGAAATTTTTGCGATTTGGATGAAACGCAATATTTTTTATATTTTTTTAAAGACATTCAAATTTGCCGCCATTTTGGTCAACCATTCGCACCAGTCTTCCTCGGTTTAAAGTGAGTCGTGACGTAGGTTCAGGAACACGTGAATTTGGGTCGTGACTTATCTGACTTGAAAACAAGTGGGAATTTTGCTTCAGAAGGATTAAAGCGTGGAGGTCACTAAGGACACCTAATAAAGCTCACAATATCGTAAAAGACCCGCACTCGACCTGTGTGTTTATATGCACTCAAGGTCAAGTGAGGTTCCTGAACCTACGTCACAGACATCAATCACGTGGTCATTTTGAGCACGTTACTCTTGTGATCAGCGGCAGGGGTCAACCGCAAGAAAACAAAATTTTGAACTTTGTAAAAATTCGTCAAAAAATCGCGTTTTATCCAAATCGAAAAATTTTTTCACCGAAGTTCATTTGATGAAATGTAGAATTAGATGAGCGAAAAACATTTTTTGACATTATGGGCACTTTAATGGAAGGTATCACATTACGAAAAGAACTTTGAGCAAATCTGCAGTTTTTCTAAATATAGAACTGTCACAGCATTCGAATTCGACTTGTGATATCGATTAGCCGATAAGTTCTACAAGAGGCTTCCAATTCTTCCTTAAAACTCGGCAAACCTTTCCACGGGGATAGACTGTGCTGAATTAAAATATCTAGCTTCACAACTCAAATACGATTAATTTGCATAACTTCAAAACAACCGTCGCGTGATGTTATCCTTTCGACCTTTGGACTATGTGATTTGCTTTAACCAGTGAACACACCGCCATGTGCTTGCTATTGCGCAATGGCCAATCAAAACACTGGAACGTAATTGTATTGTGCATTTTGCTGCACAGGAAATTAAAAAACGACTGAAACCTAAGACATTTTATAACTCGGTATACTTACAGTATCCCGAGCAAAAAGACTGAAAGTATTGTTCATTACTGCGATGATCAGTCACATTAAATATTTGATTATTGGTCTCACGGCCACGCGAGGCGAATTTCTCACGGAAATTTCGCCGCACACAAGAGGAAACAGCCGAGCTAACTGCCTCGCGAGACATTTTGCTCAGCAGTTTCCTCACGTGTGCCAAAATGAGGAGGAACTGTACTTAAGATAAAACCGCAAGCGAGCAGCATGACGTCAGCAGATTAACCTCAATAGACCGAAATGTTGTCAATTTGGAGATTCACGTTACCGTCAACGGTTAGAAAGTCCCTTAGAATCAATACACGATGTAGGGGTTTAAACTCATCAGTGTAAAAGAAAACGAAACATCTGCCTTTCAACAAATCAACCTTCGAACTGAATAAGCTGTCGCCTGTCGGACGTGGAAAAAAAAACAGCAAGTAAATTAAAAATTGGAACAAAAAAACCGTAAGCGTTACGCCGATTAGTAACACCTCAAATTAAAAATTGGAGGAAAATTAATTAATTAAATAATGATAATAATAATAATAATAATAACTGTCGACATGATGTCGACATACTGCACGCTTGCGGTTTTATCTGCGCTGAGTTCATTAAGAGAGAACAACGAGGAATCGAGAACTTCCTTCTTCTTCTTCTTTTATTTTCTTTTAGTACCTCATAAAATGTGATACTGGTTCCACGGTATCGGAATTTATTTTTGTTTTTATTCTACATATTTTATTATTTTTTTCCACTTTCTACCCTCAACCCCCACCCCCCACCCTCGACCCCTCTTCCCCCTCACCCCCCACCCCCACCCTCACCCTCACCCTCGACCTTCACCCTTGGCCCTCACCCCCACCCTCGACCCTCGACATTTAGCTACACTCAATATGGAACTGTTCTGCTCTCGTACCTGGATTTTTTTCGGCATAATTAATATCGAGTATTTGTATTTTCAATTCTTTTTCGATTTGTAGCTGTTTCATTGGAGTGCTACACGTGTGCTGATTTCCCTGGTTTTCCTGAAAGTGATAAATGCGATGTTGAGAACATTGCAAGAGTCACTTGCGGGCAGCTCTACGATCGATGCTTTACCTTGAAGTTCCAGTTCTCGTTTGACTCCGCTACCACTTATACGGAGAGGAACTGCTCCAAGGCCATGGCGTGTGACCCACAAAGCGAATTCAACAGTGAGTAAAAACATTTTTCAGCTCTATTGATACATTCACAAACTCGCCTCTCTGTGCAATCATCACAAACGATGCTATAAAATATTGTCGTCTACATGATAGAGAGTAAATAACGACATTTATTTCAGCACGTCAAAGGTGAAGTCATTCCTGGCAGAACTTTATCAAGTTTCTATAAAAATATCTCATCGTTTAAAATGCCACTTCTTGTTAGAACACATTACCTTCATCCTTGTTAGGTATTAAAATACAAGCTTAAGCATGTTACCATTTCTTTGAGTTGAACTAAGAAATACAGCAAGTAACGTTTCACTTTACAAGGTGCCAGTTTACCCAGACACGTCAGTCAATGGACCTCGAAATTCAATTCACTTTGAACGTAGCTATCTGAAGGAAACATATTTTGGCGTCAAATTGGAGGATTTTTGTCTGCCTCTTTTGCTTCATTAGCATACATTATCATAAATGGCAAAACAAGCTGAGGATATAAATGCACGGTTGTTCGAAAGCCGATTAACCCAAATCCAAGATTACAAATAAGCCAAGGAGTTTATTTCTCTGTCCACAAACGTTATTCAACGCTGATATTCTGCGAAAATTGCAAATTAGAGGATGCCAATCCTGAAATGAAAAAAAGCAGAAAAAGAAAGTTTCATTCAAAAGTTAAAAACTGCAACCAAAGTTTACGTTAATCCTGGGTTAAGTTAATCGGCTTTCTAACAACCGGGCCCAGAAAATGAAAGCGCTCGTTAAACGTAAGTATTCGTTGATAATTTGAGCGTAACAGCCGGTTCAATGGACGTTTAAAATGTCAAGGAACCGCCAGCCATACAATTCCTTGCAAATGTCACAAGTTTTGAAAGCCACTTTCTCCGACAACATTCAACATATCGGACTAATATTTATACTAATTACCGAAAGTGGCGTGCTGTTTTGGTCCAATTTGTCGTAGGTTATTGTTTGTTATTATTCAACACATTGTGTCAATGTCCAAATATGGACATCGCGTGATCAATATTCGACGTGCGCACTCGACAGATATTCTGCGATATACGTAATTTTGTGTGTCGCTAAGAAAAATGGCGGCATTGTTAGCATTTTTGGCAATAAACGCAGAAAATAGTGTTTTGTCATTAATGTGTTGAATAATAAAACAATTATACTGCTCAATCCTGTGGAATATCGCCTGATACTTACTACGATTTCGCAGTGTAAACATTAACGTCAGCAAAGATTCTCCTATATCTGGACATTTTCAGTTATAAGCGTATCAGTAGAGCTCTCACAGGTCACTGTATTTTGTGTAGACTGCGAGATAACCATTGAGTGTCTGTTGTCTTCACAGCTTGCAATTTGGACAATAGTTCAGGACACTTAAGCACTTGCGAGCTCAAGTGTTGTCAAGGAAACCTGTGCGACCCATACAGCTCAGCAACCAGTACCCCAACAACAAGTGCCCCAGCAACAAGTACCCCAGCAGCCAGTATCCCAGCAACCGGTGGCCCGGCGACCAGTGCTGGATCCACCAGTGCTGGATCCACCAGTGCTGGACGCGGATTGGCTGCTAGCTTTGTCGTCATTTTGTTGGTTCTTGTCGTGATGGCGTATGCAGGAAATAACTGAATCGTTCCTTTCGCAGTTTTCAGAAGTTCTCTTTCGTTTTTTGCGAAGAAATTAGTTTTTCAGATATTTGTTCTTGGTTTTCGTTCATTTTTAAAAAGGTCATTCGCTTTCTCCATGAGTTTGGCCATGGGAAGCTGGAGGTATAGCTGAACTTAAGGATGCTGATATCACAATTCCCCACAGCTGACACCAAGAACGTTTGCTTCACTTTAAACTCGAAGGTTTTATGTGTTTTGTTTTTATTTTCTTCAGTTGTATTTTGTGTGCTTTTTTTGGATTCGTTTTCATAAAACTATTCAAAAAACAATTTTCCCATAATGGTTAGTTTGATTGTTTTTTTAACTCGGAAAATTGGTTATTTGCCATTTTCGAGTTGTAGGTGTGAGGCTGATTTTCACTCCTTCGCTTCCTGTTAAACATTTTGTGAATCCGCTGACTAGTACATAACGGTTGGCATATATTCAGCATATGAAATAAACTAAATAGAGTGCTAAAGGGTGACGTCACAAATATGATGATCGGATTTGTTGAGATTTTCAGAAAGAGCAAGGTGAAAAGTGCTTACTTGCCAAAAATCAGCATTTAAAGGCAAATTGGCTCTGAGATATTAGCACCTTTACGATCTGCTGACTCCAAACAAATCCTCGTAAATTTGAATTGGTTCATAAACGTTCTGAACTAAATAAAATTTAGAAGGCTTTGTATGGAGTCAGCAGAGCATACCGGTGCTAATATCTCGCTCTCAAACTGAGAAAATGCTGATTTTTGGATAGTAGGTCTTTTTTATCGTGGTCTTTCTGAATATTCGAACAAATCCCATAATTTTACAAATTTAGGTTTTGTGACGTGATCACTTTAGTACTCTATTCTAACCTCGAAACTGATGAAACTATACCACCAAAATTATGGTCATGAAAACGGCCAAATGAAGAAAACAAATTCGCCGAGAACTACAGAAGACTAACGAAAGATATGCAAAGAGGAAGAACTTTCTTTTGATGATTTTGTCTGTATTCTGATATTAACTGATATGCAAAACTTGGTTTATAAATTATGGTGCATTGAACTGTCTTGAGCGGTGTGCGCGGCAAGACAAGGGCTCTCTTAATCAAACAGTGATGACAACAGCACACGGGAAATCTTCACGTTCTCAAGGGATCCGTGTACATGTATGTCACGGTGTACGGTGAAAACGCGACTTTTAACACTTTAATATAAAAATGAAAAAAAGAATCGTGCAAAATGGATCCCCCGTCTCTGATTTAGCATTTTAAGGGGTGTGAAATATTTTCCTGTAATTTTAATTAACAACCGTGATCATAAGTGGAAACGCTCTGCAATACTGATTATAAAATACTGCAAAAACCGGTGAGGGTAAAAGGAGGCGGAATGAGTTTGCGGAATGGCATGTGGCATGACTTGAGGAATCGCATAATTATGCTGAATGTAATGTATGCAAAATGGCGCGAAAAAGTTAATTCAACTGAAGGAGTTATTATTCAACAGCCAAGTGCAAACTATGTAGCTGCCGATCTCGGTCACAACTACTCTCCACCGGGCTTGCTTTCGTGTAAACATAACACTTATGAACTCTTGAGGTGATTAAATTTGCCTTGAGGTTTGCTTTCATAGGATTAGCCTGTTCGCGAATGATATTTGCAGCATTTTTGTGAAGCTATGCACGAAAGGATCGTTCGACTGCGAGACAACAGAGACAAGCGAGCTTTTGCCATCTTGTCAATTTCACAGTGTAGGTCAAACTCTTTTGGCAGTTTTGAAATGAAGATTTTATTTTTCCGGAGTTGGGAGCAGGAACGGAGTCTCACAGACGCTTATCAGTTATGGTTTTCAGAGTTTTACAGGAGTCTCAAATCGGTCGAGCTGCTTTTGTTGTTATGAGTCCCGGGGGGGGGGGGGGGTACTCCCATAAAGTCCGGATAGGTGTGTGCCGCGAAGGGTCTTAAACCCTGACCCTATTTAAGGAACAATCCAACGAAAATTGATACCCTATTTAAGGCCCAAATCCGAAAAATGACACCCTATGCAAGGGAAGAACAAAAACTCAAAATAGCTTGAACAGGTCAATTTTATTTCCTTAAAATCGCTTTGGCAATACTTTAACTTTGACAGATCATTTGTTTTCCGCTTAACTGGGTGTTTACACCCTGCTCTTTTTGCTGATACAAATTTAGGCACCCTATCTAAGGATCACACCGGGACACTATGCCAACATAGCCGAAAAGGATACCCTATTTAAGGATCGAGAACCTCCAAAAACCATACCCTATTCCGCTGCACGTACCTATATAGCCCATATATGGGAGTACCCCCCCCCCCCCCCCGGGTTATGAGTATGGCTTTTGTTGTTATGAGTATGGATAACTGAACTGAACTCTCGAAGATCGAGCGACAAACGAGGAAAATATTATAATCAGTTGCGAACTGACTAATCCTATAAACGCAAACCCAAGACAAATCACTTCAAGCGGGTTCATTTGTAATATATTTATATCAAGTCTATCAAAGTACAAGTCCCCTCTACAATGAAAACTTTCTCGGTCAAATCCAATTTGTTTTCAACATTTTGTTGTCACTGAGATCAGCAACTACAGCTAACGGCAAAATTGTTGAAACAGTTTACCCTTTCCCGCTGTCCCCCAATGTTGGGGTCACAGGATCTGCTGAGAGAGTTGCGAGAAACAACACTGAGAGGGAAGGGGGAGCCGCTGAGCATACAAAATAGCCCTTTGCTGTGCTGTCTCAAGTAATTTTGTCGCCGACTGTACAGTGACTGTAGCTTACCATTGATTATTCACTGTGCTAGGCTGGCGGACGAGATTAATAATCGCGAGCTCCAATACGCCAGATCAAGATTATTAACCGTAAAATTATTATCTAGAGAAGGGGCTAGTTGTTGATCCCGGTAACAACAATTTGCTGAAAACAATTTGATTTGACCGAGAAATTTTATAACATCTGGTACCTAGGGTACTCGATCTTCGATGAGGCGAATCTTGAACGCGAGCACTGAGTCATAACAAGAAATTAGCAGCGCGACCGATGTGACCCGATGTGAGACTCTTGTAAAACTCTTAAAACTATAACTTGAATAAGCCTCTACGGGGCTCCGTTCCAAAATCTCTTACAATCGACCCTGGAAAAATAATTTTATTTAATCCATTTCAAAACTGTCAAAGAGTTTGACCTACACTGTGAAATTGACAAGATGGCAAAAGCTCGCCGCTTGTCTCGCCGCCGCGAACGATTCGCACAAATACATTGCAAATATCATTGACCAACACTCCCGAACAGACTAACCCTATGAAAGCAAAACTCAAGGTAAAATTTTTAAAATCACCTCAAGAGTTCATAAGAAAGCAAGCCCGGTGAAGAGTAGTTGTGACCGAGATAGACAGCTAGCTTGCGATTAATATTCTCTGTGTTAGGCTGTAGAATAATTAACTCTTTCAGCTGAATTAATTTCTTCGCGCCATTTTGCATACATTACATTTCGCATAATTATTCGATTTCGCAGGTCATGCCACATGCCATTCCGCAAACTCATTCCGCATTTTACACTCACCGTGCAAAAACTTGCAACGTACCCAGATGCTCAACACACGAAAGCCACTATCTCGGCTGGGGTAGGTGTAAAAAACAAAACGATTCGAATGTAATCGCTAACCATATTAAATGATTTTTTCAAATGATTTTTGCTCTTTGAATTCATATGGCCATTTTAGCTTAAACAATTAGACCCTGAGAAAATTTTTAGTAAGGGCCAAGGGCCTAAGGGAGATGATCTCCAGTAACTTTTAATCCTGAATTCAATTGGCGTTACTCGGTTAATTGAGCAATCGGGCCCGGAAGACGACTAACTGAAGACGGGTTTGGATAGGGTAACGATATCCCCTTATTTATATAAAGAGTTGGTAATTAAAAAGAAGTAATAACTAAAAATTAGTTGTACCATTTAAGTAACTTTTCAATGCTTTACTGTAGTATTGCTGTATGCGTACCTGCCACTATTATGACGTTGATCAGCACTGCTATAGCTTGTTTCAAAGCGTTTTTTTCTATTCCGGTTATAAGCCCCCCTCGGATATAAGCCTCTCCGTTTATAAGCCCTCCTAAAACTAGCCTGCATAACAGGCGCTTATATCCGAGCACGAAGAGCGACACGCGAGCGCGGAGCGCGAGACAAGGGGAAGAGAAAAATAAGCGCCTGACGGCAGTCTATTGTCGAAAGAACTTTCCGTTCGTCATTACGATGGTTTATGCACCTATCAATGTTAGTCCCAAGGGGGTGGGATACGGGATGGGGTGGGGACTTTGATCCGAAACGCAAATTTTGTGTCAAACCTCCTCACCCTCGGGTAAAGTTTCGATTTTAAAGTTCCCTACTGTTTTAGGGATTGAGATCCAAGAGGTTGACCTCTTAAATGCATAAACAATACAAACACTCCAGGTTTAAAAATCTCAATTTGTTTCTTTTAACAACAGGAATGAAAGAACACTGAATGAAACCGATGGTTTGTAGTAACAATAGATTGGCCAAATTTTCATCACCTTTCTTTCTTCCATCTTGTTCGTGCCTCACGGGGACTTCCGGGTATTTTCATGATGGCAAGTTTTTCGTATTCAAGTTCTGCTCTGTCGGTTTTCAAGAAGGCAGTATCGCAGCGTGTATTATCCCATGGGAAAGTCCAAGCTCGGAAAACTGTCTTTGATTAATATTTCTTCCGTTTTCAAGTTTGATCAAACAAGTCCCCACCCTGGGACCAACATTTTCTTCAAAGTTTTCAAAATCCCCACCCGGGGCAGGACATGTCGATCAAAGTCCCCACCCCATCCCGTATTCCCCCCCCCCCCACCCCCACCTCGGGACTAACATTGATAGGTGCATTTCTGCGCAGCCTTTGTGTGTAACAACGACTCAAGATTCAATCAGATTGTCTCCTACCACTGCTTTCCAACTGATCAGGCTCTTCAGGACCGGTGGCTTGCGAAAATTTCTTGTGCTGATCTTGTCTTGACCAAAAACTCCAGATTGTGTTCGGCGCATTTTACCCCCGACGATTACAAGCGCGACTTCAGATCAGAGCAGAACTTACTGGCGGAAAAGCCAAAAAAGAGTTAAAGACTGATGCCGTAGCTTCGTTATTTTCTCATCTTTCCCCACCTAAAAAGCCTAGATTATCATCTGAGAGACGTCTACAAGAAAAAGCCAAGAAAGAGGTATGACTAAATTAAGAATACTATATATTTTATAAAATACATTCAAAACACGGTGCTTGCCTATCGATATCACGCAACAGTCTAATAGATGGCAAATACGATCGAAATTGTGTTGTTTCTAAAATGAGCTGACTCCACAAAAAAAAGGGAAATCCAAGTGAAGTTCATGAGCGATTGGCAACTATTGACATTTGGGATACTGAAAATGATTGGAATAAATACTTGGTGACAAGATCAAGGTCACCGTAATCACATCAGTTTGTCAATTTTTTTATAGGTATCACTGAACTTTTTGACATTCAAACACCCTTGGGGGTCCTCTTAGTGGGTTAAATTTGTAACAACCAGCCTTTCAAGCAGATCATCAAATGTGTCCTCTCCAGCTATGTATCTGTGCATACCTGATCAGTCCACTTGACAGTCATTTAATTTAATTACATTGAAAAAGTTTCACGTTTTTCTTGATATGAGGCCTTAGTTAAGATGTATAACTCCCGAGCTATAAAACATGCAACAAGACCTACTGTTTCGGTTTGCAGTACATTGCCTCAGTCACTGAAACAAATCCTACATTACCCGAGACTGAACATCAACCGAGTACATCAACGTCAGGTGCATTATCCATTCCCTCATTACCTGACGGCACTGATGAGCATCAACCAAATACTTTGACATCAGATGAGTTACCAGTTTTGCCACTTGAATGTGATGTCGCGTCAGTGCAGTCAGAAGAGATTCAAGTAACCTTAACAAAGGAGAGTACTGACTTTGGATGCCAGGTCAATAAATATGGAGACAAGTTAATGAAAAAAATCCTCATATACCCAGACTCCTAAGGTAGAGATTTGTGATGCCGGTACACAATGTGAGCCAGGTGATCCAAACATTACTGTTACTGATGCAGATGACATTTAAGTTGAAGTTGATTTTTATTGACGTGCTATTAAATAAATACAGGATTACCTGACCCGCAGGTAGCAAAGCTAATCTAAGCGGGCCAGGAAATAAGGAAAGATGAAAGACTGCTAAAGTCAGTACTAAAAAGAAAATGTTGATAAGAAAATAAAGTTGGAATTAAAACGAGAACAACGTTGAGAAAAGAAAAAAAGAGAGAGTAAAACATCCGAATAAAGAGCTGATTAGAGCAACAAACAGAAAGAAAGACCAAAGGACAGAAAGACCAAAGGACGCGCTACCATCTTGTGGCATTATTGCGTCTCCATCCACAGGTATTAAGACAGCACGTAAAAGTTAAGAACCATGTTTGTTTACCTTGCATATAATTTCTTCTAGATCGTAATACAAGTCATCAGACTCTAAAATTTCAAATAAGAATGAAATTGATGAAAACATTGCTGAAGCTGTGTCTCCACTGGTGTCCCCCACAAGGATCCTCACTACCAGCCCTCTTCATCCACAGACAATTGGTCAGATAACTCCGAGACATCAGATCAAAGGCTCCTCTGATCCAGCTCATGGATGCATCTTGCTACACTAATTGCGATCTACACTTGACTAGTAATGCAACTTCTTTCCCATAGTCTTCAAACTAGACAGGTTGTGATCTATTCTCGCCCGCACGCAACCTCCCATAGCTTCCCATCAAAGAGAGCGTTGTGTGACACCCCGAAAGTTACACTGATGGTAACTGTTTTTTGCCACAATATTGAATTACTTTCAAAAATAAGTTTTATACTGATCGTTTATTAAAGCCAAAGGATACAGACTTTCTGAACAAGATCAGTGTTTTGGGGCTAGATTTCAGAATACGCGGCTTTCATTTACACACCACTGAATAAAAATAAGATCGATTTTACTGCTTAAACTGAGACAGGCACGTATTGAATTCTTATTGTAATATGCCTCGGGGCCTGAATTCTTTACATTAGTTGAATATGTAACTGTTCTCGTAATTAAATTTTTCAGCGTAATTAATATCCAGTGAGTTACGTATGTATTTTGAATTCTTTTTCGTTTTGTAGCTGTTTCATTGGAGTGCTACGCGTGAAGTGATTTCTCTGAAGTGCCTCTTGGAAGTGATAGATCAAAAGTCAATTGTGGGCAGTTCTACGATCGGTTCTCTACACTGAAGTTCCAGTCTCCGTTCGGATCCTTCGCTGATTTTACGACGAGGAACTGCTTCAAGGCCATGGTGTCTGACCCACAAAGCGAATTAAACAGTGAGTAAAAACATTAGCTCTATTAGTACATTCACAGACTCGCCTGTCTGTGCAGTCATCACAGACGATCGATGCTATAAAATGTTGTCGTCTACATGATAGAGAGTAAACAACGGCATTTATTTCAGCACGTAAAAGGTGAAGTCATTCCTGGCAGATCTTTGTCCACACTTTGTCAAGTTTCTATAAAAATTTGTCATCGTTTAAATGGAACCTGCACTATTACAACAAATTCACGGTAAGTTGTTGAAAATAATTATTAGCTTCCAAATTTTGTTTTGAAACGTTTATATAGCATCTAAATGTAAAAGAATGATATCATTATCGCTTATTTTCGCTTTTAAATTTCCCGTGCGCGGCCATTTTGGGTTTGATGACATGTGGAAAATCCTTTGTGTTAAAGAATAGGGCAAAGATTGCACGTCATCAAATCCAAAATGGCCGCGCCCGGGAAATTTAAAAGCGAAAATAGGCGATGATGATATTCATTTTTTGTGCACTTGAATGTTATACTGATCTACGTTTTAAAACAATATTTGAAATCTAGTAATTATTGCCTACAAATTAGCGTCAATTTGTTGTAAGAGTGGAGGTTTCCTTTAAAATGCCATTTCTTGTTAGATTTCTGAACTTGCTATAGGGCGTATGCACGTTACGTCATCACCGCCATGTTGGTGTACCGTGAACAAAAGATTTCTCATTAGCTTCTTTTGTTATTGTACACCAACAAGGCCGCCAACCATTGTCATTCGAATCTCTGGAGACTGGTTGCATACCCTCTATAAATTAAGTCTTAGTAACATTATCTTCATCCTCGTTAGGTATGTAAATACAGGAGTAAGCATGTTACCGTTGCTTTGAATTTATCTCAACCACAGTTAAACTAAGAAATAAAGCAAGTAACTTTCCGCTCTTCATTTTACACGGTGCCAGACACTTTGAACGTAGCTCTCTGAATTGAAAGAAACATATTTTGGCCACAAATTGGAGGATTTTTGTTTACATTTTTTGCTTCATTAGCATACATTATCATAAATGGCAAAATAAGCTGCAGTTACATGCACACCAGCAAATGAAAGCGCTCGTTAAACTTAGTATTCGCCGATAATTTATTTATTTATTTATTTTTTATTTATTTTATTCTCAACTTTTATTGTTACACTTTACTTGCTTACATGACTCTTAACATACTAACTTACATGGTGTAGCAAACATACTATTAACGCACTATTTAACATGATACAATGATTACATTTGACTTACTGGGCGTGCTTACTACTCTACATTAACTTACATTGCTTATTTACACAGTACCCTTACATGACATAATAATTACATGATGCTGATAATTCAAGCGCGACAGTCGGTTCAATGGACGTTCAAAATGTCAAGAAATCGCCAACCATACATGATTCCTTGCAAATGTCACAGGTTTTGAAAGCCAGTTTCTCCGACAATGTTCAACATAATGGTGACACGTGACACGCTGTTTTGGTCTATAGTGTCCAATTTGTTGTAGCTTATTGTTTGTTATTATTCAACACATTGTGTCAATGTCCAAATATGGTCATCGCGTGTTCAATATTCGTCGTGCGCACTCGACAGATATTCTGCGATATACGTAATTTTATGTGTCGTGAAGAAAAACTACGGCATTGTTTGCTTTTTTTGCAATAAACGCAGAAAATAGTGTTTTGTCATTAATATGTTGAATAATAAAACAGTTATACTGCTCAATCTTGCGGAATATCGCCCGGATACTTACAACGATTTCACAGAATAATTGTTAAATATTTGCTAATGACACAAAATGTAAACATTGACGTCAGCAAAGATTCTCCTATAGGGGGATTCATGCTTACGTCATTGTTTACATTTTTGCTTATTTGCATACAGCTTTGCTTACAGAAGGAAACATGTTAGATGTGATTTGACTCCAGGCAGCTAAAGAGCTAATGAAATTTAATACATTGTGAAATTTTTAGCTCTTTAGGTATAGTATTCAAGGAGATATTGTCTTCCAAAACTGCAAAATTTCTGGGTAGCGAAAGCACTAATGAGCTCATACATTCTTTGAAAAATTTTGAGTTTTTAAACCCGTGTTTCCAAAAAGTATTCAATACATGAGGCTCATATTCATTGGCAGCGTTATTGATGCTATGACCTTTCAATATTCAGAACTGCATGATTTTTTGTAGCTCCATCAGAAACTGAATTGTTAATGCTAATGAGGCAAATATTGTAAACAAGGATTCCCCTATATATGGACATTTTTAGTTATGAGCCTACCTGTCGAGCACTTACAGGTCACTGTATTTTGTGCCGACTGCGAGTTAACCATTGATTGTCTGTTGTCTTCACAGCTTGCAATGTGCTCAATCGTACAGGACTTTATAAAATTTTCGAGTTCAAATGCTGTGAAGGAAAACTGTGTGACCCATATCCCACAGCAACAAGTTCCCCAGGAGCAGGAACCCCATCACCCACTATCTTAGCAACCAGTGGCCCGGGAACCACTGCTGGTCCCACCAGTGCTGGATGAGGATTGGCTGATTGCTTTGTCATCATTTTGTTGGTTCTTGTCGTGATGGCGTATGCAGGAAATAACTGAATCGTGCCTTTCGCAGTTTCAGAAGTTCTCGTTCGTTTTTTTGCGAAGAAATTAGTATTTCAGCTGTTTGCTATTGATGAGGTTTTTGTTCATGTAGGATTTTAGAAAGGTCTTTTTCTTTCTCCATGAGGTGGGCCATATGCGACTGAAAGTATACCTGACCCTAAGGACGCTGACATTGTAATTTCCCACAGCTGACACCAAGAACGTTTGCTTCACTTATATGATTTAGCTCCTTTGTCTTTAGTTGTATTTTGTGTGCTATTTTGCATTTGTTTTCATAAAACTATTCTAAAAAGAATTTTCCAGTAATGCCTTGTTTGATTGTGTTATTTAAAAAAAATCGGAAAATTGGCAATTCGCCATTTTCGACTTGCAGGTGTGAGGCTCATCTCACTCCCTCGCTGTCTAGTAAGGTGGGGGTACACCTGAACACCGTTTTTCGTAGCTCAACAGGGATTTGATGTTAATAACTCGTTCGCGTTTCAAGCAATTAAAAATCCTTCTGCTCACCAAGCTATGTTGTGGGATATTTTGTAAATTTTTTGGTGATTTTTGGGTATATTTGGGAAGAGATGAGTTTTCACGAAGGATAAGTTAAATTGAGAAAAATAGGATATATTGAAGATTTAATGAAGGTTTAAAATTGGAATAGGAAGTTGAAAATTAGTAGATGGACACCAAAACAGTTCCCCAGCAACCTTGAGTGCCCTGTGGGGTGTCAACTGTCTGGTAGTGTTTCAAAACGTTTTTATTGCATTTCAATCTCTTCTTTAAACTGTTTAAACTCCTTAAAATTTCACTCCAATTCACGTGTACCCCCACCTTAAACATTGTGTGAATCCGCTGACACGTGCATACGCTTGGCATATATTCCGCATATGTAATTCATTCCAATCATGAAATCATGAAACTGTGCAAATTTCATCAGTATACTACAAACGAATAACGAGAGATGTACAGAAGAGGATATAGAACGGGCTATTTGTTTTGAGGAGGTTGTTACATTTAAATTTGACCCTACAAAAAATGTCATGCGAGTGCCACGTTTCACTTTTGGAGCTTTCAGTAACGTTTGCTAACAAAGGAATCAAAACGGACGGTAAAATTATGCAAAACAATTATGTAAAACTTTTTTCATAAAACTATTCAAAAGAGAATTTTCCCTTAATGGTTTGTTTCATTGTATTAAACTCGGAAAATTGGCAATTTGTCATTTTCGAATTTTAGGTGTAAGGCTCTTGTCCCTCCTTCGCTTCCGCTAATTAACCAGGGCAGAACGCTTGGCATATATTAATTAAGCAAAATTCCAACCATGAAATCAGGAAAACAAACAGCCAAAATTACGATCACGAAAACGGTCAAATGAAAAAAAAAATTCATCAAGATACTGTAAAAGACTAACGAAAGATATACAGAGGAAGAGATAAAACAAAAACAATAGAAATATTAGGAAATTTTTTTGCTCCTGTTTATGGCTAAAATGCATCAAGAAATGATGTATAGCTATGATTTTGAGTGGATCCAAGGCCAAGGATTTCGAGTTTTTAGCCATTTTCTTAAGGGGTAAGTCTACGGTTTTCGGTCCAAAATTGGAAAAGTTTGAAATTTTTTTCTCCGATTGTTCAAGGCTAAAATGCATAAAGAAATGATGCATAGCGATGATTTTGAGTGGATACGAGGCCAAAAACACCAAATTGGTGTGCTATTTAAATAACCACCAAAATCTGTTATTTTATCCACGGTACTTTTTCGTCCCAAAAGCTACTCAAAAATGTTTGTATTTGGGACAAAATTGACAACCTTTAAAAGTTTTTTTTCTGTTTTGGTTTATGTCTGGTTAGAGAGGAAGAAGAAATGATATTTAGCAATGATTTAGGGTGGGTACGAGGCCAAGAAGACTATTTATGAGGATTTCGAGTTTTTGGCAATTTTCTTAAGGGGGACTAGCTTAACTACAGACTTAACGTTGTTGCCAAGGGATTTTTACGGATTGTATTTGTAAAACACGATTTTTCGTTGTTTTTGCCACTATATTGGTGAAACGTGCGAAGAGGTGAACATGTAAAATTTATAAATTGTCATTGCGCATGCGTTACTTGCGCCATGCCCCAACCGCGCCTTAGAGAGAAAAATCTCTAAAACTTGGAGAAAATTATGTGTAGTTCCGATATTGTTTGTCAATCGGAGATATTCCAGCCTTCTTTATAAGCCTTCGTAAGCAATTGTTGTTAAAGTACATAACTGCAATGATAATGACGAAATGGTATGAATTTGCGTGCTTATGACGTCATAAATCTCACAAAAGCGTGAATTTCCAAAAATCGATACGTAGAGTTTTGCACCTTGGCGATCGTTAACCATTTGCACCATTTTCGATATCTAGAAGTGTACGCCACTCGAGTTTTAGGCCTTTTTCTGTTCTGGTCACGTGACTCACCAAATATGGTTGTGACTTGAAAATCTTGAAAACCTTTTTGATTGTAAAAACATAGCCAGGCAGCTTGCCTGTGCAAGTTAAGGTTTCCAAGATATTAGGGTTGGGCACTTTCCATAGCAACAATGTTAGCTAATTTTGTAGTTAAGTTAATCCCCCCTTAAGGGGTGAACCTACGGTTTGGGGTAAACTATTGAAAAAAATTGAAACTTTTTCAATGCTTGTTTATGGCTAAAATGCATCAATAAATGATGTATAGCGACGATTTTGAGTGGATCCGAGGCGAAAAACACCAAATTGGTGTGCTATTTCAATTACCACCAAAATCTGTGATTTTACGCACGGTACTTTTTTGTCCCAAAAAGCTACTCAAAAAATCTTTGGATTTGGGTCAGAATTTGACAACCTTTTCAAGTTTTTTTCTGTTGTGGTTTGTGTCTGGTTAGAACGGATGAAGACATGCTATTTGGGAATGATTTAGAGTGGACAAAAGGTCAAGAAGACCATTTATGAGGATTTCGAGTTTTTGGCCATTTCCTTAAGGGGTAAGCCTACGGTTTTGGGTCAAAAATTGGAAAAACTGGCTTGTTTATGGCTAAAATGCACCAAGAAATGATATATAGCGATGATGTTGAGTTGATGCGAGGCCAAAAACACCAAATTGGAGTGCTATTTCAATAAAAAAAATTAATAATAATAATAACAATAATTTGTATAGCGCAAATTCCATGCAATGTTCAAATGCACTTAACAATAAAATTACACAGTCCAAAAATCGGATACAATAATTAATACGACTATTAGAATAAAATAAAATAAAATACTAATACTGCATACAAATACTAATCTACTATGATATCACGCTCAGATTATGATAAAAATGCTAAACGAAAAAGGTGAGTTTTTAACTTTGATTTAATAACCACCAAAATCTGTGATGTTAACCACGGTACTTTTTTGTCGCAAAAAAACTACACAAAAATCTTTGGATTTGGGTCAGAATTTGACAACCTTTTCATGTTTTTTCTGTTTTGGTTTGTGTCAGGTTAGAACGGTGAAGACGTGCTATTTGGGAATGATTTAGAGTGGCTACAAGGCCTAGAAGACCATTAATTATAAGGATTTCGAGTTTTTGGCCATTTTCTTAAGGGGTAAGCCCATGGTTTTAGGTCAAAAATTGGAAAAATTGGAAAATTTTTTCTTGGCTTGTTTATGGCTAAAATGCATCACGAAATGATATATAGCGATTATTTTGAGTGGATGCGAGGCCAAAAACACCAAATTGGTGTGCTATTTCAATAACCACTAAAATCTGTGATTTTAACCACCGTACGTTTTTGTCGCAAAAAGCTACTCAAACATCTTTGGATTTGGGTCAGAATTTGACAACCTTTTCAAGTTTTTTTCTGTTTTGGTTTGTGTCTGGTTAGAGCGGATGAAGACATGACATTTGGGAATGATTTAGAGTGGGTACAAGGCCAAAAAGACCTTTTATGAGGATTTCGAGGTTTTGGCCATTTTCTTATGTGGTAAGCCTATGGTTTTGGGTCAAAAATTGGAAAAATTCATGGGCTGGTTTACAGCCAAAATGCATCAAGAAATGATGCAACCGCCGACCGGTTAGCTCAGTGGTAGAGCACCGGACTAGCGTGCGGGAGGTCGGTGGTTCAAACCCTGGTCGGACCAACACTCAGGGTCTTTAAATAATTGAGGAGACAGTGCTGCCTTTGTAATAACATCTGCAAATGGTTAGACTTTCTAGTCTTCTCGGATAAGGACGATAAACTGTAGGCCCCGTCTCACAACTCTTCATAATTGATTCTGTGGGACGTAAAAGAACCCACACACTGTTCGAAAAGAGTAGGGGACATAGTTCCCGGTGTGATGGTCTATCTCTCATCTGATGATTAAATGCTCGGAGATATTAGCTGCACAAGCTACTCTAAAATCCGAGGGTAAATAATGTGATGTATGTATGCATAGCGATGATTTTGAGTGGATCCGAGGCCAAAAACACTAAATTTGTGTGCTATTTAAATAGCCACCAAAATCTGTTCTTTGAACCACGGTAGTTGTTTTGCCGGTCCCAATAATTTTTTCTCCAAAACCAAACTCTTTGAGATGAAACCATCACCGTGCCACTCGTTGCCATGAGTGATGACAAAAAGAATGGTGTTTGAGTGCTTGGTTGCCATGGCAACAAAACAAGCGTTTGTAAGATCTCTTTAAAATTGCTTCTTTTTTAAACAAAAATGAACTAAAACACTTACTCAGTGAGGCAAGAAACAATTTTTTACAGGTTATGCTTGTATTGATCTAGGTACTGAATCTAAACTTGCAGACTGGCTTTGCTTATTTGCAGAGAGAACAACCTTCAAATTTTCACTTTTCCATAAAAGGGTGTTTTTAGCCTAGACTTACCATCAATCTTTTACATGTTATACAAGAACAATTTAATGGATGGGCTTTTTGTTTGGTTCATTGCCTACCCTAAAATCTAGTTAAAGTAAAAGCATGGAAAGAGAATAGTGTTTGCAATTTACAAATGCCATGCCAGTTTTAAATTTCAAACCTACATAGGGTCAGGAAAACAATTGTTGTGGTCAGGTTTTGCCAGCCTTCCCAGCAATATCAGTGCAAAAGTGTTTGTTACACATGAAGCAAAGGGGAAAATATCAAACAGGTATGACAATGCACTTCTCCAGCAAAGTAATGGCATAGAGATGGGATGTAAACAACGTATCAGCTCAAAACTAGTGCAAGAATTAAATGAAAATCTTACCTCGCAAACGAGCAGTCCGGACAAATCTTTTTTCAACTGAATCCTTTATTCAGAGAGTAAACATTACAAACAGCTCTTCTTCTTCCAAATTAAATAGGAAGTTTGAGGATAAAGTTCTCTCAGCTCCCTTTTTATCAGCAACCTCAACCAATCAGCCAAACAGCAAGAATCTGCCCCCGTTGCATCCTGGAAGATTCCACATATCTTTGAGCGGGAAAGACTCCTCCGAAGCAATTTACCAGACCAGGCTTCAATACTGTACTAAAAGATGTTCGGGCACCTTCAGCATTCAATGAAACTTCCGCCAGTGAAGATTGGAGCCTAGTGAGACAAGGCACATCTGCTTTTAGGCCCCTTGTCCACGAACAACAAACGTTCAGCAGATTCAAGCGAGCGTTTGAACAAAGTTTGTTGTATTCGCAGTACCAATAAGCGGTTCTTTGGAATTGGCAAGGTTTAAGCCTTCTCAGCCCTTGATGATGAGCTCCGGCACCAGCAAATGACCCAAAACGCAGTAATTTAGGGCAATTTTTCACGCATTCCAGGGTAAATTCTTCAAATGGTTCGGCCGACCAAAGAGTGAATTCAAGTGAGGCGAGTATAGCCTCGTGATCAGCTGTCATGTGACAAAATACATACATACATACATACATACATACATACATACTTTATTTGTTTGTACACGGTAAAATCTTCAGTATATAATACATTAATAAAAATATTAATTAAAACAACACTGTTTTACAAGATTGCCGTGTGGGAGCCCGACTGACAATTGTTGTAAATTTTGTCAAGTTCCCTTTTAAAATATCCAAGAGTAAATTTACAGGTAAGCTATTCCATAGTAGCGCCCCGCTGTAGCCCAAGGCACGCTTACAATAGTTCGTGCGTGGCTTGGGCAGGTTTAGTTTAATCTCAGAATCTCTTAAGTTATACGGTGTACTACGGATGCTAAATAAATCCTGCAGGTACGCTGGGGAAAGCCCTTTAATTATTTTAAACATTAACATCGCCTTAAGCTTTTTCCTTCGTGTACAGAGATTGTCCCAGTTGAGCCTATTTAGGAGGAGACTGGCACTAGTGTCATAGCTGGACCTTGTAATGACCCTGGCAGCCCTATTTTGGAATTTCTGGAGTTTGTCGCTCAAATACATAGCAATACAATAACAATACCCAGCAGTCCTCCATCAAAATCTCTGGAGAAATAAGAGTCTTAATACCCACCACACCCAAACTCACTTTTAGCAAAAAACCTATGATTTCCATACATTTTCTAGGGTATAAGACCATCTTAAGGAGGACTTTTAGATTTAAATTTGACCCTTCAAAGGTTTCATCATGGTAAAAATGTCACGCTAGTGTCACGCTTCTCTTTTGGAGCTTTCAATGACGTTTCCTAACAAACGAATCAAAACCAAGTACCCACGAGTGGTTTAGAATTCATTTTCCGAGTTCAGTGGCTCATAACCACTTTGATTTTTCCTACAGTAGAAATTTTCTTAATTGTACCAGGAGCCCATCACTAGGAGCGTACAACTAAACTATATCCCTGTCACTGCGTTCTCACAGACCAATTTATTTTTAGATTGAATTTCCCGCAAATATCCGACTTCCACAGGAGCCCTGACAAGAATCTGCACGTGCGGGGCCTTTGTTTTCGCTCATCAAACCTATTGTTTCGTGTTCCTCTCTTTCCCGTTGCCGTCCTCGTTGCCCTTTATCGCGCAAAAGATAGTCTAAAAATAGATCGGTCTGTAAAAATGCCGTGACATAGGCTTAATATGGGCGCTGTACGCTCCTTGTCGTGGGCTCCTGCTGGTACTTTTACCCGTTTTGTAGCTAAAGAAATACCCTTCTCCAAGGTTTTGCTACAGGCAGTTGAAATAGTTTTCGCCAGACTTGTCTCACTCGAAATCGTTTTCACCTTCAAATCCCAAAAACTAGTCCCCATAGAACCCGTGAAAACAATTGAACGGCAAAATTTGATGCCTGACGGCGAAGGCTGTCCTAAACTCGCAAGTTCTGGACGAAAATCTAAAAGCTAAAACATCGTACCATGTGGCTTGCGGCCTGGTCCCAATCGTACGAATTTGTACGACAGATAGAGCCAAGACACTGAGAATAACCTTCGTTTCCTGTTCCAGATCATTATTTGTCTTCAAGCACAACCAAAACTGGCCGTCACGCCGTAAAGCAAAGCTAAAAAACATGCATCTTTGCTTTCAATTCTTTAATTCAAAAACAAAACTCGCTAATGAAAGCAAACCTTGACCTCATGGCTAACATTTATCTCCAATTTTGCCTCTCACGCCTATAGCAAGTCGAGCATCAGCCATTTGATTCGAGCCACTGAAAGCCACTGAAAGCCAGTCCGTTTTTCTCTTGGAAGTTCCGCCATCTTCATTTTCTAGATTTACCTACTGGCAAAATATGTACCCGGTGTGTTCTTAGCAAGTCAAATCTCGCCAAGATTGCCTTGCTAGGTCCAAGAAGCCATCACAGAACGGCTAGAGAGATAATGAACTTCGATAAACTTCACTTCTAAGCCGCAATCACTAGACACGAACACTTTCGGCGTCCCAGTCGTTAGGAAAATAATTATCTCCCACTTCTGGCTTCGTTCCGAGGTTTGCCTCTACTCTCCATTCCAGCTTAATGATGCCAGCCTGGGAGCTTCTGCAGTGGAAAATGGCTCGAAAACACACTTATAAAACCGAGTACTTACCGATTACATATATGTTATTTGCCGGCCGGGAGGTCAGTATTGGGAAGGGATTGTTATGCGAAGTAAAAATGTTTTGATACACTTCCCGTTAGTTGCCACCCCAGAAAGGCACTGTATGTCAGAGTTGCTGGGGAACTGTTTGGTGTCCGTTCACAAATTTCTAACTTCAAATTCCTATTTTAAACCTTCATTAAATCTTCAATATTTCCTATTTTCCTAAATTTAACTCATCCTTTGAGAACAATTATCTCTTCCCAAATATACCCAAACATCACCAAAACAATTCACAAAATATCCCACAACAAAGCTTTGTGAGATGAGCGGAGGGATTTTTGATTGCTTGAAACGTGAAGTAGATATCAACGTGAAATCCTTTCTTTCCTGGAGCACAAAAGTAATGCCGCGGACAAACATGAAATCAAACGAAAGTGCGTATCATAATCTTTGTCGCATTTTGGAGAAAGCAGAGGAGTTCTTTAAATTTTCTTGTTCTGACAAGAATTCAAACTATGTAGCGCCTACAATTAATACAATATAAAAAAATATGGTTACGTTATCAAACAAGCGATCTCTCTAAAATACTGCTGTACTACTGAAATGAATGTTCCATCGAACAATAAAATATTTTCCCTCCGTTACAGTCTGCCATGACGTAAACGGTCTTTCAAAATTTGCATAAGAGCGTTCGTAAACGCGCTGTGAACGATGACTATCAAAGACACCCTTACCCTTGGCTATTTTGAAAATAGTTTTGTCCAGCTTTATCAGTTAAAAGGGGTCGAAACTCTTAAAAACGAAACGTGACGTCATCATTTCCAATCGGGCTTAAAATGTCAAGGACTGGAGCTATCTCTTTCTATAATCTCATTGACTTCTGTTTACGCCTTATTCGGCGTGATGACGTCACCGGGGTGATGAGACAACCTTGGTCATTTGAGTTGGAAAATGCACCATTTTGGTAATGATCAGTTCCTGGTGAATTGTGGGTAGATCCAGTCCTTTGTGAGGGCAAACGGCCATTTTAGGACTTAATTTGAAATTGTAATTTTGACCTTTTGCCCCCACAAAGGACTGGAGCTACCCACAATTCACCAGGAACTGATCATTAGCAAAGTGGTGTATTTGCCAACACAATAAGTCCAAGGTTGTTATTGAGGAAATTGGGGGACTTCCTGAAGGAAGGAAAATTTTGCCAATGTTTTACTGGCTACAGGTTAGCATTTTAAATATTGGGTGTGAAACAATTTCCCGTAATTATTATCTGATTATAGGTGGAAACCACTCTAATTCTATGTATAAAATACTGCAGAAACTTGCCATACACCCAGATGCTCAATACACGAATGAGCTTATCCAGCTGGGTAGGTGTGAAAAAAGGATTCGAGCTTAATCGCTAACCGTTTTAAATATTTTTTTCCAATGATTTTTGCTCTTTGAATTCAATCTTGAATTTCTTTCCTTTTTCTTTTTTTTCTTTTTTTTTTTGCATAAAACAAGAGGGTCTCAATGGGCGTGGGGGAGGCTTTGACGGTTGACGGTAAAGAAAAATAAGCCGTTATGACTGTTGACGCTTGACGGTTCAAATTGGCTCACAAGCCCCTACGAAAATTGTTAGCAAGGGAGATGAGCTCGAGAAACTTTTAATCCTGAATTCAATTGGCGTTACTCGGTTAATTAAACAATCGCGATCGGAAGGGTAATGATATCCCCTTGCCATAAGCCATCAGTAAAACGGGATTTATATCCCCTGGAGGTGGAGGATATAATTATTTAGAGTTCCCGCAAAATTATCAGAGCTGTCAATAAAAGAGCTGATTCTCAGACCGCCTGGACCTGATCTCTTGCTTCTTACCGTAGAAGCTCTATTAATCCCCCCGTCTCTATTAACCCCCCCCCCCACCTCTCCAATAAGCCCCCCGTTTGGAAGTCGTTTTTGTAATAAGCACCTCCTTCTCTAATACCCCCCGCCCCTCCCTTTGGGACATGAGATTTTGTAATAAGTCCCTCCTATTCCCTCTTACGAAATCCACTTTATTAGGCCCAGTTGGTTTGTTTTGAACAACTCAAACACATAACACTGTTTGCTGCTCTGTATTAAATAATAAAGTTTCACTGCAGTTGTTTGAGTTTCGTACAAAAAATATTCGATTCTAAGACGATTTCAAATAAGCGCCCCACCCCCCCCCCCCCTCTCTATTAAGCCCCCTCTCTAATAACTCCCGTCAATGAGGCCTAAAATTAAATAAGCCCCCCGGGGGCTTAATACAGCTGTTACGGTAGTTAACAACTAGTGAACTGCTGTAGCCTGCAGACAGGCTCTCCATTTGGGCAACTCAGAGTTTTTTTGCTTCGATTAATGGCGCTCGGTCAAAGCTACGGCGCCCCAATCCCTTAGCCTTGACCGCGCACCATTCGAAAGCATAATCGGGGCAAAAAAAAACCCCTGGATTAATTGCCCAAATGAAGAGCCTGTATAACTATAACTACAGGCAGAAAATCCGAGCTGAGTGACGTCGCTCACACTATTTGATCTCATACATTCTCTCTATTTTGAAAAGGTTGTTCTCGGCTTGATTGAAGTGATCGGGAGAAATGTTCAGTAAAATACCGACGTTTGCACCTCATAATATAATCCCCAATGTAGATATAATGTAAGCCTGATGAATGAAGATCACTTACCTTATGCTCTTAGTGAGGGATTTTTTTTTTTGGAGGGGGGGGGGGGCGTTTTTATGGCGCTTTAAGTCGCTTGCCGCTGGAGCCTCCGATAATAGTGTAAGATTAGAACAAGGCATGCAATTATAACGGCCGTCGCAGCTGAACGCCTTCTGAATTTTGTCCATTTTCCCCCACTTCCACGCGTCTCTCGCCATCAAGCCTCGGTTAAATGAAGGCCAGGTAATTTTCGAAGATCGATGCCAAAAAACTTGTAAGCAGCTTGCTCATAACGACCTTAAGTAACGCCGCGAATTTTCACGTTCGCCGCCACATCGCTATCGTCAGAGGATATCGGCCGAGGTGGATATCCGATATGGACTGATAGCGACTGGCAGAGGCGCCTTTACAGGCTGACGTCCGATCTCACCCTAGAGAAGAGCTGTAAACCGCCATGAAACTATGTGATATGTGCGGTATATAAATCCATTACCATTACCATTACCATTACCATATCTTGCAAAATTTGGTATTTTACGGAACATTTCTCCCGATCACTTCATTCAAGCCGAGAACAGCCGTTTCTATGTAGAGAGAATGTATGAGATCAAATAGCGTACGTGACGTCACGCAGTTCGGATTTTCTGCCTGTGGTACAACCACTGGAGAGCTCGTTCCAATAATTGGATAACAAATTACTGGTTAGTAAAAAGTGCAAAAGCAACTTACACTCTAGGTAGTGTGGAAATTATTTTTACGTATGATTATTTTGTACGTATGATACTTACCATACCTTCACATTTCAAATCATCAGCAACACTATGTTCAGCTCCATGGTACTGCTATGAGCACTAAGATGGCTCCTTCATTTGCCAACCTCTTTCTCGGAATTTTCGAAATTAACGCCCTCTCTAAAGATCCTTTCCAACCTCCTACTCGGTGGAGATTCCTCGATGATATTTTTATGATTTGGACTGAATATCTAGATCATCTTAAAATATTCATCTATTACCTCTATTACCCATCCCCACCCAGCCCCCGGGCATTCATCCCACTATTAAGTTCACTAGCGTTCCTTTTCTTGACGTCATGGTAACTATACATAACGGCGCTATACAAACTGACCCGTACACTAAACCTACAGACAAACACCAACAACTTTGTTCATCATGCCATCCTCGAGACACTAAAACATCTAGCTTAGCTTTAATCTACATTTAGCTTAGCTCTTCGCATCCGCCGTATCTGTTCAACGAACATAGACACCCAGTCGACAAAACTAACATTAAATCCAAAACTACCACTGTTTCCGAACATCATTCTAACCACTGCCACACTGATATGCAGCTTATCCCACTTGAACTAATCCACTCTTCATGTGATTCAATCAGAAAAGCCAGAGAGTCATTTCTTTCGCGGGGACTTTAGAGCCCCATGCAGACACCGCGCAGGGGGAGGTGCTGGGGGGGGGAGAAAGTCCCCCCCCACTTTTCAACTTTTCAACAGTACAATGTCTCGGGGGCAATCGTATGTTGAGTTGAGCTTTGTGGATACGTTGCTAATTGCCAGTTATGATTAGTTAAGCGAAAAGGTATTTAAGATCTTGTTTGAAAACTTCGCTTTTTGTTGTTGAAAGTATATTTTTCACCACACCATGTTAGTTTTAAATGCAATCTTTAGCCATTTCAGAGGAGTTTTAGTTTAAAATTTTTCGGGGGAGCATGCTCCCGGACCCCCGTGTTGACTCACGCTAATGCGTTCGAAGTGAGCCCCCCCGCCCCTCCCCCCACTTGCTGCGCGGGCCCTGCCATGGCTTAATAATAATAATAATAATAATAATAATAATAATAATAATAATGACTGTTTATTAAAACTCATTGCAACAATATACATAATATAAGACTGAATGATAGAGCTATGTACAATATTATATCATACTAGAATAAAAATACAATAAATACCAAGGTAAAATTACTAGAACTAAATTATGAATAAATCAGTACAAGTCACTAGATGTACTTATAAGTGACAAACTGTTGCGTGCGCTTAGTTCTACAAGTAGGGCGTGTATTACGGCTCACGCCAGATCTGAGATTGTAATTATGTACCAAATCCTCCCGCTTGGGGAGCATAAGGTGCAATCGGTGGTTCTCATTCCGGAGTCTATCAACATAAACCTGACACAGATGGGCGCGCCTCTCGCTTAATGTTGTTAGATTGAGTGCATTTAAGGGGGTCTTCCACTCAAGACCACCTTTTTCTCCAAAATCAAACTAACTCAGTAGAAATTACCATCATGTAGCTTGTTGCCATGAATGATGACAAACGCAACGATGAATGAGTCTCTTGTTGCCATAGCAACAGAACAAGCTTTTGTCAAATATCTTTAATAGTGCTTCCTCGGTAAAAATAATTGAGCAGAAACACTTAGTCAGTGAGGCAAGAAACATTTTTTTACAAATTATGTATGTATTGATCTATGCTGTGAACCTGCACTTGTGGACTGACTCTGGTTATTTGCAGAGAGAAAAATCTTCAAAGTTTCACTTTGCCAAAAATGGGTATTTTCTGCCCATACCTACCATCAGTCTTTCAAATGTTATGAAAGAACAATGCAACAGATTGGCTTTATTTTGGTTCACTGCATAGAAGGTTTGTGTACCTCTAATTTGATCCCTAAAAAGCTAGTAAAAGTAAAATCATGATAAGCAAATAATTGTTGCCATCTACAAATTCCATGCCAGTTTCAAATTTCAAACCTGCATAGGGTCACAAAAAAAATTGCTGTGGTCAGGTTTTGCCATCGTTTCCAGCAATATCACAGCAAAAGTGTTTGTTACACATGGGGATAAGGGTAAAAAATCAAACAGGCATGACAGTGCACTTCTCCAGCAAAGCAAAAGCATACAGATGGGATGTAAACAACATATCAGCTCAAAACTAGTGCAAGAATTAAATTAAAATCTTACCTCGCAAACGAGCAGTCTGAACAAATCTTTTTACGACTCAATCCTTTATTCAGAGAGTAACCATTACAAAACAGCTCTTCTGCTTTCAAATTAAAGAGGAAGTTTGAGGAAAAAAGGCAAACAATAGCTCTCCCAGCTCCCTTTTTATCAGCAACCTCAACCAAGCAGCCAAACAGCAAGAATCTGCCCCCGTTGCATCCTGGGAGGTTCCACATATCTTTGAGCGGGAAAGGCTCTTCCAAAACAATTTACCATTTTCTTTTAAGTCTCAGACCAGGCTTCAATCCTGCACCAAAAGTTGTTCGGGCACCTTCAGCATTCAATGAAACTTCCGTCAGTGAAGATTGGAGCCCGGTGAGACAAGGCACATCTGCTTTTAGGCCCCTTGTCCACGAACAACAAACTTTCAGCAGATTCAAGCGAGCGTTCGAACAAAGTTTGTTGTATTCGCAGTGCCAATAAGCTGTTCTTTGGAATTGGCAAGGTTTAAAACTTGTCAGCCCTTGATGATGAGCTCCGGCATCAGCAAATGACCCAAAACACAATAATTTAGGGCAATTTTGACCATTCCAAGGTAAATTCTGCAAATGATTCATCCGACCAGAGAGTGAGTTCAAATGAGCCGAGTATGGCCACGTGACCAGCAGTCATGTGACAAGACACATGCATAATGATACCCAGTCCTCCATCAAATCTTTGGAGAAATAAGAGTTTTAATACCCCCACTTCCCAACTCACTTTTAGCAAAAAACTCATGGTTTCTTCAGATGCTCTTCATTGTAATTCATTAACGGAAAAATGATGCGCATAGCCCTTTTCTGAATGCTCTCGATCTTATAGGATAGAAAATCTGGTATATTTTACCACACACAGGGGCAGCGTATTCTAGAACAGGACTTACAACGGTTGTATAAATCTTTGCTAGAGAAGCTGGAGGTGCACCACATTGCTTAACTCTTTTCCAACAGGTTTACCAAATATGGTGCATTTTTGCACCCTGCCTTGAAAACCCACCACTTTCTCAAATCCCGGTCTATGTTTGAAATGAACCATTCTTATTGCCAAATAATCAGTTGTTTAGACTTAATCACCCTCTAAACTGTCCAAATCTCCTAATTTCCAATGAATATGACCTTTTATTTTGTTGCAAAACCAAACACGCCTACGGACAACACCGTAAAATACGTAAAAATTCCTCTTAAAGCTAAAAGTCTACATTGCCAGCAAACTTCGACTCCACGTCTTACCATCTGTTCCACAATTTCCTGCTCACTTTTTAGCGCGGCGTGGATAAGGCGTTTGATTTCAGTTGCTCTCACAGGTCTGTCATTTTCGCGTTTGTGACATTAAGGTATCATGGGGAACTCTTGTATATCGGGCGAGTGAAAGTCCACCAATCAGACTAATTTCCATTTCAGAAATTTTTTAGATCCGT
>JAEMWC010000654.1:495000-512559 GCA_016490735.1 Pachyseris speciosa
CTTCGATCTCAGTCCTATGAATTCACATATTGGGACTCCAGCAGTCTCATCTTTCATCTTACCGATTTCTTTTTTATTGGTCTTATCGGAGAATGGCGAGCTTTCAGGATATTCACTGTTGTCAAATTTATTTTTATCCTTCCAGAAATTTCTATAGATGTCATGGGTTCCAATTTCATATGTCAGTGAGTCTGTGTCTGTGAATAATAATTTTGCTTCATCTCCATATTTCTCTTTGATGTAGTTATAATGGAAATCGTACATCAGTGTCTTGCTAAGGTCTAGAATACACATACCCACATATGCCGGCCTGTTCAGGGTGAGTGTTTCTTTTATCTTATGAACAGCTACTAGATTTTGATCGAAGATTTTACTGCTAACATATGTCGGTTTACTGGCTAATTTCAATAGCTTCTCCTCATCAGTCACCAATCTGACGTCTACTCGCTTTCTTAGGTTTTCCATCGTTTTGCCAAATACACTGTTATTCATCAGCTTGAAAAAGTCTTTCTCAAAAGCATTTTTAGCATTCTTACGTTTTTCAGTATTGAAATCAATATATTGCCTAAGCCACGCGGACTGATTGAATTCTAACACTCGATGGATTTTAGTTATTTTCAAACCGAGATCAGTATATAATTGGAGGTTCCTGTAATGGAGCACGTATTTTTCTTTGTTGCTTAATGTTGGTATCAGTTTATGTACCAGACCAGTTGATATTTTATATTTCTTCGCTATGTTTTTACAATAATCTGATAGCATGTCCCCAGTCACTTTAATCCTTTCCGGCCCAAGTGGGTAGTCATTATGTAGATCATGTAACTCTTGGGGGTATCTGAGGTCAACTTCAAGTATCAGACCATTTGCACTATCTTCTTTGTAGACAGACAGGTCTAAATTATTGATCTGTTTTTGTGTCAACCATTTGAAACCACCGGTTGGTAAATATTGACTCATAGCCCAACCATACAAATTATTAGCATCAAGATAAACGATGTACTTCGAGGGCGCCTTCTCGTCATACTCTTTCATGTATTTATTATTTGCTTTACCGTAACGGTTGGCTATATAGCTGATTCCTCCACGCATACCCTTTTCAATGAACTGGAACATATCAATGTCTGTCATCAATTCTAATTTTATGTCAGTCATTTTTAGCATGGCGTCCCAAGATAAACCGGGAGATGTGAAATAGTGACACGGGTCCAGTTTATAGTACTCAAGGCATGTTTTTCTGAAGTTTTCAAATACATCAGCCAGTAGGAGTACATCTGTTTTAAGGTACAGGTCATGATAATCACCCATGTTTTTCAAAGAGAATGTTTCCCACACTGTCTGAGCATGTGTATAGTCTTCATCTGATATATGCTCATCACTCAGTATGCTATAGAATTCATTTTTTGATGGAAGCTTCTGATTGAATTGATCGAAACTGTCCATGTAGTCGTAAGGATAAACACCTTTCTGTGCCATCAGATTAAGATCCTTTCCCTTAAACTCTTGTGAGGTGTATTTTAAGGCTTCTCTAGGTAGATTGCCTACAAGTTTTTCCAAACTGGAGCTCATGAACTGGAAACTATCAATGAAGGTCAAGTGGTTACCAAGCATGAAAGCCATATACTTCTCCATGTTATTTGGGATAGCATTTATATTCATTTGACAGTTTTCACCTTTCTTGTTTTTGTAAGTGTGCTTCTTAACAATAGCTCCAATCTCCTGCATAATAAAATGACTATCATAGCCTCTTAGATTGTGAAATATGACTGGTATTTTTATTTCTTCTAGGTTCACTCTGAGTTTCAGATTACAATCTTGGTGAGCAGAACCTCTGTATTTACCAGTGATATGACAATGATCTCGGACTCGGATATCTTTGTCAGTGTATTTCTTATCACAGATGTGACAAACTTTGGCTTTTCGGAATTTCTCTTCATCATCTTTAGTCATTTTCAATGGTTTGTTAAAATTTTTTTTCACAACATTCTTGCAATATTTGACCTCCTCAAGCATAGCTTCCATAAATTTATACACAGCCTTTTCACCCCTGTATATTGCTGCTGGTTTGCTGTATTTATCGTCATAGCAACAAACAACTTTATAGCCGTAGCCACAGTCAGTATGCTTCTGATAGGCTTCAGTATATGATTTATCACTGTTGGGTTGACAACCATGTATTTTCTCAGTGATGGCCTCAAAGTCAGCATATATAACAAATGGTACCTGCTGTTGTTTATGAAAGTTGTTGAATTTCAGTATGTTGCTATCTTTGTTTGGCATTTTTATTGCTTGTGTGCCATTTACTTGCATGCAGTTGTCCTTGTGATTATTCAACACCCTTTCAGAGCTGAAGCATTGAAGGCAGTGCATACAAAAATGTTTTCTTTCTTTGTGCTTTGTTTGATTGTACATAAACTTATTGAAATCTTTGATCAGCACATAATGCTTGTTTTCATTTTCAGTTATTAGAAGCAGATTCAAGCAGTCTGTATATTTCTCTTTTGAAACAAAAATTGGATATGGCTGTCTATTCTCATAACCAAAAACATTGATGTTTATCTCATTTTGTTTTTCAATCTTGTTGTAATGCTTGGTTGCAACTGGGAATTCAATCCCTGTATAATCCAATTTTTCAATGTATTTTTTGTCAACTTTTTTAATCCTCTGTGGGTATTTCTCTTGTGGGTTCAGGTGTCTGATGTGACACCATCGGAAGCATTCATTATCCTCATTTTTCAAGTTAATTAAACCCTTTGCACTGTTTCTGAGTTCATTCGGTAGTTTAATGTATGAGGAGCCCTTCATTGGCGCATATTTCACAACATTAAGATAATGACTATCAACTGAATCAACAGTCCAACCTGAACCTTCAGATACCCAAACTGCAATCTTATTCATTATTTGGTCTTTTGACAACTGTAGTGATTCAGTTACTTCCAGATTATTCACAATTGTTTGAGCTACACTGTTGAAATATGCGGTTTTGTATTCTATTTCTCCGTCAGTCATTTTTGCAAATATTACCTTAAGCGTTTCAACGAATTTCAGTCCTTTCATTTCATTCAACAATTTTATAATATTATATGCAACAGCCTTTCTTGTGTTTTGCAGTTGCGCAAGCGGGTCTTTGTTATTTTTTATACCGATTTCAAAAGATTTTGTGAAGCCCTTCAGAGCTTTCTCTGTTTGCTCTATCTTAGTCCTGGGTGTAGGTGTTGGTCTCTGAATCACCTGTTTGGTTCTGGGGGCTGGGATCGGTCTCTTTTTCAATTGCTCTATTTCTTCCAACCATTCTTTTGGTGGAGCTGGTAATCTTTTCTCTCAAAATAATCAATCAATTCTTTCACAGTTGGTCTTTTCGTCCTTGGGGCGGGAATTGGTCTTGTTCTTGGTTTAGGTACTGGTTTTGTGTCCTCAACTATAATAACTTTAGGCTTTTTCTGCTGCTTCAACAGCAATTCGATTAGCTTGGATTTGCTCAATTTTTGGAGACTTTTCTTGTCCATATTACTACTAGTTTCGATAATTTTTTTCATTTATAATGTATCTATAGTTATTATTTCTTTAAAACATTTCCGTCTGCGTTTAAATATGGTTGAGAATTCAATTGATCCAATTACTGGATCCTTTTGAATTGTAATTATTGAAGAATATTTTTTTGATGTTTTTTTGTTTTAATATGACAAGATTTTCCTGCCATTGTGTAGTTACGTCCTGTCTTACATATGTTACAGTACCATTCTTTATTTAGCATATAGGTAGTCTTGTGTTTTTTTCTTTCCTCATCACTGAGAACTCTAGGCCTTCCCCGACCTCTCTTGACATTTTGATTCTCCATATATAATCTATATATTTTTATTTTTATATCAATTTAATTTTCTTTTAAATCTTTCCTTCGTGATAAGTATAATTTGCTTTCTTCTAAGTGTTTAGTTATTTCATGAATCAAGTCTTCGAAACAATTGCTCATGATGTACTTACACTTATTTTTCTCATACATTTGCTTCATACTTTTTTGTTTATCTGACACTTGATACACACCAGTTGGGCTTTTAAATTCAAGACAAAGAGCATTGTATTTTCTAGTGGGATTCAACAGCATTAAATCACACTGTCCAGCCATATATCCTTTCTTATAACTTCTGATTCGCATGTTTGAGCTTATTTGATTTTCACCTAATCCCGCCACCATTAAAGCATCTTCATATTTCTTTCTGATGAATGACACAATCTTGTAGTGCAGATCATTTTCACTTTCAATCATCAGCATATTATTGCTTCTGTCATTAAACTGATTGTAATACCCCTGTTTTCTGATTGATGGCAACACTTTAGATGTAACCCAATGTTTAAATTTTGCTGCTTCCTGTTTTTTAGAGGACAGTATTAGTGAATAAAATCCTGATTCATTTATAAAAAAACATTTGAAAGTTTTTTCAATGGTCTCAGCACGAGGTAACGTTTTGTTACATCGTGAATCAGTGGCCTCAGCACGAGGGACCGTTTTGTTACATCGTGAATCAGTGGCCTCAGCACGAGGGACCATTTTTGTCCCCCGTGAATCAGTGGCCTCAGCACGAGGTAACGTTTTGTTACATCGTGAATTTATGCTGATTTTGTGGTCTCTTAAGATTCTATCATCAGATAAAACATGATCCTTGATTGCCTTTTGTGGATTTTTATAGTCGAGAATAATAGCTATGTCTCTTCCTCTGAACCATATTTCATTTTTATCATCAATATAACAGTCTATTGACACATCTAATTCTTTATTATCGTAGGAATATTTTTGCATTTGTATATTATATTATATTAATTTATTTTTTAATTCATTTTCGACCTGTGTTTAAATATAGTCAGGAATAATAATATTCTTGGCTACATATAATAGCAAATAACAGATATACTGTAGGGTCTACTCACATATATGTTAGATAATTTTCTCTTTATAATATGTCTTTTAAATCCTTGAACGGGATCCAACTGTTAAATTCGTCACTGTAACCCTTCCACTTCACTAAAGCTTGTTTCTTCTTGTAATCTCTGCGAATGACTTTATCAATACGGAATACATCCTGTCTGGCTTTTAATAATTCAGCTTCATAAAAACTCCCTTGTATTTCTTCATCGTTGAGATCTTTTAGTTTGTAAGTGACTGGATTAGTGTACTGGATTTTATCAACTGTAAATACTTCTTCAGTCCAATTTGGTGTATAGCCCTTGTCGAACACATTCCGTTTATACTTGGATATTCGGACCTTGTCACCTATTTTAAATTTTGGTTTCTGTTTTAATGTTTTCATATCGCCATACAAATTGAAGTAAACAGTTCCTTCGTTCCTCTTATCAGATGCTTCAACGGGTGTCATCTTTGTGCTTGAATGTTTGGTATTATTATACTGTTTCACTAATTTTGGTAACATGTCTAAATACTGTGTATTACCTTGAACAGTGAACTGCTTCCACATTTTGGATTTAATTGTCCTATTCCATCTTCAACTACTGATGATTTCTCTTCATTCTCAGTTGAGTACATCTGTACACTATGTTTCTCTAGCAAGTCCTTCAAGTGTTTGTTGTAAAACTCTTTTCCCTTGTCGACCCATAAATACTGTGGTTTTCTACCTTCCTTGAATATTGATTTGAATGCTTCAGTGACAGATTCACCTTTCTTATCCTTCAATGGGACAATCCAACCATATTTGCTGAAGACATCAATAACCATAAGAAGATATCGATAACCTTTATTCCATTTACTGAACTGTTGCATTTCAACTAGATCACTTGCCCATATTTCATCAATTTTATTTACAATCACACGCCGCCGAGTGAAATTTCGTTTTATGGGTGCATGTAATTCATCAGCTAGTTTTTCTTGCCAGTTTTCTTCACTCGACGGCTTTTTCCGTTTTTTGAAACACCGAGACCAAGTTTCTGTTTTTTGTCGATTAAGAATCTAGCTGTTTGACCCCATTTTGGCATCTCACCATATGGTATTTGATCTAGTGACTCGACCATTGTTCTATCACAATCGCCTTTTTTTTTCATATCATAACAAATATCGTGGTAAGCTGCTATTTCATCCACCTTATTGTAAGGTTGTACATTCCATTTCAAGACCTCGCCAGTATTTGGATCATATTCCAACTGCTCATGCAATGGATTGTATGGTCCCATATATTTATATTTACTTGGTGTCCAACCTGCTTTTGGTTTAGGAAGCTTGCCAATTACCTTATGAATGTCAATAGCACCGCCATAATCTAATCCTTTGATATCTGTTTTGTAACGAATATTTGGTCTCACTTTTGTTGAGAGTTGTTTCAAAGCTTCTGACCCAACCTTTGTGATTGCAGGTTTTGCGAGGGAAAGTCCTTTGTCAATTAATTTCTTTTGCAGCTTTGGATTTCTCATTGCTTCAGAAGCATAATATCTTCCCATTTCTACACCTTTCTTTGCTAAATAAGGGACTCCATGTTCTAAGAATCCTGTTAGCGCCATATCTGCGGCTGAATCTAGTATGCCCGCCCCTTCAGACGGGCTATTCAGTTTCCCCGATTTCTGACAAATTTAGTCTTTGTGATTCCACATTCAGCACAAGTACATTTCATCACAGTTCGACCATTTTTTGTCTTTTGATATCTTTCACTTCCTGGTACACACTCAGTCTGCTTCTTCTGTTTCACACAATATGATTTTACCATTATACCATTAAGTTAGATATTTTTGAAGTAGTCTATGATGAATCTGTGATTGACTCTTGTGTCTGTTGGATCAAATTCAGCATTATGTATTGTATTAAGAATGGATCTGCCATTTTGTCTCTCGAGAAGATAGTACAAACACCAATATCCACACAAGACTGAATCTCTTTCTTGTATCTCATCTCCAGAGTATTCAAGTTGTTTTCCACTTGTAGCCATGTATTTCTGTACTTCTGTTGGCATCATTAAACCGAAAGAGTCGAAGTATTCACAGTATTTATCATTTTTGAAATTCCTATAACAAACCCAATGAGTACCAGGTCCAATTTTGGAATCAAGATTGACTATCCCACATTCATTCTTTTTTATTTGTCTCGGCATATTGTCTCTTGAAAATACTCCTCTAAAATGTTTTATTCCAAGTTGTTTAACCCAATTGATTAAATCAAAGTTGGATAAGGGTTTATTTACAAAATGGTTCCTAGTATGGGGATTGAATTGAATGGACTGTTTTTGCCCAGTAGAAGTCCTTTTCCTTTGGTTTTTTTTTTCATTCCATAACCGATTGGGTTATTCCATGTACCAAAAACAGGAGGTGATTGCCATGGAATCATAGCATGTTTCCCACCTTTCTTTCTGGGTACAATGTTATCTGGAACATGAACAGGTATTGACCGTCTTGGACGGCTGCTTTCAACATGCAAACCTTTTCCAGTTAATTTTCTGATTGCTTCTATAGCCAAAGGAATTCCAATGCTGGCGAGTATTGTTCCAATACCCTTTCCAGTCTGCGCTTTTGTTGGTTTTATAACAACGTCTCCACCATACTGCATTTTTTGGATAACATCAGCCATCTGTCTCGTATTCAATAAATTTCCTACATTAAATAATTGGGATAAATTGGCATTAGGAATAAGAAATCCTCCTTTTTGTTTCTTTCCAAATAGTTTATCAATGCCGAGACTTGCTAATGAAGAAAGAGCACCTGTAGCCAATGCTGGAGCCGCTTTAGCTACTGCTTTACCTGCATAAGGCAATAGTCTTGTTCCAAGTGAAAAAAGACTGGACCAAAGAGAACCTCCTTCTTGGACTGATTTTCTGATCTGTGCTTTGGATATCTTTACATCAGCACCTGTTCCATTTCTCTGTGATTTGGCTAATTTTTTTATCTGTGTTTTTGTCAACATCATTTGATCACCTCCAGTGAGATCTCCATGTGCGAGTCTCAATGTTACCGGTGAATTTGTTTGTATAGCTTTTGCAAGCCTTTGCTTCTGACTGTTTGAAAGTCTTACTCCATGAGGATGATAAGTAGTCATATAATATATGTTTATACTAAATTGTATTTAATACAAACAATCATTTAATTTAATTATTCAATTTATTTAATTTATTTATTTAATTTAATTTATTTAATTTATTTATTTAATTTATTTAATTTACATTGATCTAAGAATTAATTTTCCATCAGTCTTTCTCATCTCAATATCCTGCTCATAGAGGACCAGTGCATACACACTGTAATCAGCATTTGTTGCAGCACTCAAAGTGTATTTGAAAGTCAGTTTTGTCATTCCATCTTTAATATCCTGTTTCTGTTTTGTCAGATCGAAATAAATAAAAGGGAATATTGTACCGAAATTGCCCTGTTAAGAAGGGTACTTTCACTGAAATCGTTTACAGCTTGAACATATTTCAAAACATCTCTAAATACTCTTGTTGGTTCTGTTGATGGTTTATAACGAAGCTCTGGATAATCATTTCCGTTGCCAACTTCAAGATAACAATCAGTCAAAGTTCGGTTATTTGCAACTGAGAATGTGTTGTATAAGAATTTATTGGCTGTCTGAATGCATACTTTCATCATTGATGATGAATACAAAGACATGTCTGGGTTTGTTTATTGCTGTGGAAATACGGAAATTGGCAGTCTGTTGTCTTGTTGAATTGCCTCTCTCAACCATTTCTCTCATGTAAGTCCACTTTCTGTTGTCAAGATACTTGCTCATGTATAAGGACTTTCCCGTAGAATTAAAAATAATACGAGGAACTATTAGCTGGAATTTAGTTAGTACCACACGGCAATCATCAGCAGCTTGCCAAATCAAATTGTCATCACTCTCAAGTGTCAATTCACCTCTACTTTTGAGTTAGGCATGAGTTCATCCCAAAAGCTCTTGAAAAAACCGTATCTGTTCAATGCTATCTCTGCATTTACTTTACCGGCTGCACCATTCAACAGTGCTTTGCGAGCTGCGAACCTTTGTTATAAGTAGCCACCTGGGCAACTCTATCATCAGCTTGTCTTTTGTCGTCAAGATAGAAGAACTCATTGGTTCCCTGACTTACAGCATAACCCTGTGAATACTCAAGCAATGACTTAATATTTGTGGCTTGGTTGGCATCTCTGCACTCATAAACATCAAGACCATTCATTTTTACATTAATGGTGTTAATAAGAGCGTGAACTGAATTAACAATACCATTTCGATCTCCTGCAGCAATGTCAGCTCCATCTGCAAGCTTCTTTACAATGAAATCGACATTAAAACGGGCATTATACCAGTCAAATGGTGTAGTCTCTCCACTGTTATCAACAACGAAACGGTAACCTGTTTTCTTCTGATGATGACCATTTGCTACTACAGTATTAAGTGCTGTCTCTAGTTCGAACACTACATCTTCATATCTTTCGATATATTTTGAGTCACGATAGTTTGACATATATTATTGTGTTAGATAAAAGTTATTTTATTTTACGAGGTCGACCTCTCTTTCTTTTGATTAAACCACCAGTCTGGCTCACACTCTCAGTTCCACTCTTTCTCTTTTTCAAAAGTTCTATGATTTTGTCACCAGCTTTTTTGCCTGCATGTTCACCAATTGTTGTGGCTGCTTTTTTTCCAGCTGTTTTGATCATATCAGTCACAATACCTTCACCATGTTGTTCATATTTTTTAAACTCAAACCGTTTCATATACTATTAGGTTTTATAATTCTGTCTCTCTCAAGAATAACTCAATATACCAATCTATCCCATTCAAATCGACTGGAGCTCCAGAAGAGTCTGTGACATAAAAGCGTATTGAGCTGATATAATGTGTTGAGACTGGATTCCATGAAAGAAAACGAGGTTTGTAAGTGAAAGGTAAACTTCTAACGAGATCTGTGACAGGAATAACAGCGATTGTATTTGTGCTATTTCCATCAACAATGCTATCTGTCACCAAATCACAATTGATATAAATTTCATCTACTCCTCTTGTAATATCAGGTAGATTTGTTCCATATTCTGTGGCTGGAACTAATTTTGAATCGAAACCGATAAGTTTTCTGAAATCAAGATTCCTCAGATCCACACGATAATTTTCATCAAGTTCAATCAAAATGCGATATGTTGACAAAACGAAATACATGTTAATACCATACAGGAATTTTGATTTGTTTGTTTCAGATGGATTCAGTACATGGCTGTTTTTTCTCATATACTCATGAATGTAACTATTGATATCGTCGTATGAATACATCCCGTTAACGAATGTTATTGTTTCCCAGTTTACACCTTTGTCATAGCTGTATTTAATTTGATTATTCCCAAAAATATCTCTGATATTGTACCAACTGTATGTCATATTGATGACATTCACAGCCATTTCATATTTTAAATCATTCGTTAATTTAAGAGGTGAATTGAATCTTTTTTCAAAATCATGACTCTTGCTGACACCAATTTTGTCTCTGTTTTTACTGTTGAATCGTAATGAAATTTCTGTCATATACTTTTACATTAGATATTTATCATTATTTTATTTAGCTCACCGGTTTTCAGGATTCCCAGTCTGTTCAATGTATGCAATATATTTGTGAATTCATTTTGAACATTTCTGCTGTTGTTGCCGGCTGAAATAGATCCACCAAGCAACTGTAGTCTTGAAAGCATGTCACCCAAAAATGCATCCCTTGAACCCATTGCACCTCTTCTTCCCATGCCTGAACCAATAGTTTGTGCACCTTCCTCAACGGCGTCAATTCTTTTTCGGTACTTTTGCAATAATTTGATCTCTTGAGTCAATTGATATATCTTTTCTTTATTTTTATCCCTATTTGTTTTGGTTGTTGATAGATGAGCTTTTTTTCTTCCAATATCTTTGGTTATTTCACCAATATTTCTGTTATACTCATTAATATCGATTGTTCCATCAATATATGATTTAAATATCTGTGATGGAGGAGCTAAATTATGTTTCATCAATATTTGAATATCCTCAAGTGAAAACCTTTATCAAGATTCGACTTATATGGTGCTTCTGTTTCAGTCATCATTTTAGGTTTGTAATCAATTGGTAATGTTGTTTTCATTGGTACTGATTCAGGTAACGTGTTCATCAGCATAAGATCTTCAAAACCAGATGTCAAGGCTTTTTGATTCTTTTTCAACTGTTTAATAACTTCATCCTGTTTTTCGTCGACACTTTCTTTCACACTCTTCTGGACATCAATAGAGGGTTTCAGCAATTCTGATGTTGTATCATATGCATCCTGTTTTCTGTATTCATAAGTCTTGATAACATCACGAACTTCTCTAGTTTTGTTTCCAGCTTCAATTCCACTTTTAAGAAGCCTTTTCATTCGTTCTATATCCATATACAATTGTGTTAGACTAATCTAAACTATTTACATATGGAAATCCCTAATTATGATATTCAGGGTTTAAAGAATTCATTCAGACAGTTGTATCCGTATATGCCAAAAGACACTTTCAGGATGCTGCTGGCTGGTAATTCTGGATCTGGAAAGACAACATTGTTCATGCATCTGATTATGGAACCATTGGTTTATTATGATCAGATACATCTTTATGCAAAAAATTTGGATCAAGACAATATCAATATCTTCGGAAAGTAATGGATGAAATAAGCAGTCACATTGGATATCCTGCCTTGGTTTGCAGTCAAGAAGAGATATTGCCAGTTGAACAAATAAAAGACACAGATTTGCAGCGATTGGTTGTTTTTGATGATTTTGTCACTGATAAAAAACAAGATCAAATCATAAGCTATTTCATTCAGGGGAGACACAAGAACTGTTCAGTCATATATCTCACACAATCATTCTATGGCTGTCCAAAATCAATCAGACTCAATTGCAGTCACTTCTGCCTTTATGATTTCCCATCCTCAAGAGAAAGGAACTTGATTGCACAGGAGCTTGGAATCGACAAGAAGAAATACATTGAAGCAACCAAAAAACCATATTCCTTCTGTTATGTTGACAAGCCGATGAAAACAATCAAGAGAAATTTTTATGGTGCTGTTTAATCTAATCTAATATTATATGGCAATCAATAATTTCCAAAATGTTGAAAAACAGGAGAATCAAAAATTAATCTAACAAGATTGTATAATGGGAGTTTTTAATTCTCCAATAATCAAGATAAAACTGAAACTGGTGAAAGAGGCCCAGCTGGTCCAATTGGTCCCAAAGGTGAAAAAGGTGATAGAGGTCCAAAAGGTAATACAGGTGCAATTGGTCCACAAGGAGCTACTGGAGCTGTTGGTCCCAAAGGTGATGGATTTAGATTAACACAAGATGGTAATTATGACATTGAAAATAAACGTTTGACAAATGTTGGTGATCCAGTAAATCATTATGATTCTGCTAACTTGGGATATGTTAATGATGCTGTTTTATCAATTGAAGGAACACGTGTTAATCCATTCAAATTTCTTCTTGAAGATACATCAAAAACAACTATTCTTAGAAATGCGAATAATCTGCAATTGGAAGATTTTGACAAAAGCCCTTACTCATTTAATAAAATAGCCTTGTCTTTTGTTATTCCTACTGCTGGTCTTACAACTGTTCTTCGTTTTGATCTGACACAATTGGAAGTTTCAAAGTACACTTTAGTTGTTGAGTTTTATACTGATGGTAGCCCAAATAATGCAACAGTCGATGACGACAATCTGTCATCTAATTTAATTGAAAGAAAGGATTCAATAAAAAGAGCATTTCCAAAGACTCATCTTGTTGATGGTTATCTTAAGAGAATATTCTTCCTTGAAAAAAAAAGTCATGGTTCCACATCAATGGAGTTATTGTTGATTTCACCATATTTACAAATAATAAAAAACATTATGTTATAGTTTATGGTGTTTATGGATTTTCTAATATCATTTTATCACATATTCACGACCCAGCTTTTGAAATAGAAGAAGGAAGAATTGTATTTGATCGTGAGCTTAAAATGAGTTTTCAATAGAATAGTCAATGTTGCACGCCTATACTTCACAAGACTGTGCAAATAAAAAATACGTTGATGATAGTGTCACATTCTGGCGACAAAAAAAGCGGATACATTATAGGTTTATTCTAACTTTGTGAAAAAAGATGGAAGCGTTGCAATGACTTCTGATTTGAATCTTGGAGGTAACAAATTGACTAATGTAGCAGCGCCAACAGCAAACATGATACAGCCACAAAGGGGTATGTTGATACTGAAATTGCTGGAATTACTGGCATTGATGTTTCACCATTTCTTAAAAAAGATGGAAGTGTTGCAATGACTGGTGATCTTGACATGGGTGACAATAAAATAACAAATGTTGGATCTCCAAACTCTGATAAAGATTCTGCCAACAAAAAGTATGTTGATGACCTTGTTTTTTCAGCATCTGGTACTCAACGCAACCCATTCGCTTTTCTGTTAAAAGACATATCCAAGTCTTCTGCAGTCAGTGGTGCAACAAACCTTCAAATTGAGAATTTTGACAGATCACCATACCACATAAACAAGTCTCATTGTCTTTTTCATTTCAACAAGTGGCAACTTTACATCCAAAATTCGTTTTAATGTGACATCTTTGAGAAAAGTCAGTACACTTTTGTTGTTGAGTTTTACTCACCATCAGACCAAGAAGTGCAACAGTCGATTTAACCTTCCAACTGTAAATATACGAATGCGGGACAGCCGTTTCAAAAACCTTTTCCCCAAACTCCACACGTTGATGGTTATATGAAGAAGCTTTTCCGAATCGAAAAAACCAGTGGTGGTCAAGCGGCAATACAGGTGGAACTTTCCAGCACAGCTCCTGCGTCTAACACCAAAACACATATCATCGTTTATGGGGCCTATGGCTATCATACCAATTTGTCTTACTTTCTCCATGACCCAGCTTATGAAATTGAAAACGGTCATGTTGCGTTTGGTAGTAATATTGACATGAAATTAAACAAAATCCTCAACCTGCAGGATAACCCCTCAAACCCACAAGATGCTGTAAACAAAAGTATGTTGTGCTGAAATTGCTGGTATTGATGTTTCTCAATTTCTTAAAAAAGATGGAAGTGTTATAATGACCGGCAATCAGACAATTTTGGGGTTTATTATTGAGGCCATGGGATAGGAACCACCAGAGATCTTGTGAATAAATCATTATATTGACACTAATCTTCGCATCAAAAGCAGTATCGGTCAAACTCTACTTCGAGATGGAACACAAGAAATGACTGCTAATTTAAATCGGCTGGTACAAACTGATCACTGTGAACACAACTTTTAAACAGAGCTGCAACAAAAGATATCAGAGCAAACACTTTATTAAATTGAATGGAACAAATGGCTGGTGATATTGAAATGGGGGATAAAATCATTGAACTTAAAAGAAGGAACAAATAAAACCGATGCCGTAAATTTAGATCAATTAGAAAAAAGTCATATTTCATCTGCTTCTCATCCAAAGAATGCTTTCAAATATTTGATGAATGATATCGATGAAATTAGCACTGAATATGGCTTGACAGTTAATGGATATGTCAATTTACCTCGTTCACCACATTTGATTTCAAAAAAGGTCATTGATATAGACTTGAATAAAGAAGCTAATCATATTTACAGAGCTAGAATTGGATTTAATATGTACACAATAAAAGATGGAAAATACACTTTCATTCTTGAATGGCTATTTCCTGATTATGAAGGAATGAGTCTTAGTAGTGTAACATTCAGTGCAACTGGTGGAATTACAATTCATAAAACTGTAGGGAGAAAATTTGATAACAGAAATGAAGATCATTCGAGATATTTATTATGGATTGAAAAACCATCAGCAAGTTCACCACCTGAATATTTATATTGTACGATTCATATTAATGCTAACCCAACTTATCCAAATAAGTACAAAGTTCATTGTGTTGCATATGGTATTGATTTTGAAGCTGTAGACGTTCCATCAAGTGTTTACGACTTCTCTGAACTTTCAAAATCGTGAATGAAAAATACAATTACAAACTGATTTAGATTTGAATGGTTTTGATGTGAAAGAAAATGAAAATTGGTTGTTTGGTGGAGACAATGGTGAATTGACAATGCTGAATAATATTAATATGAACACTTATCTGATAAAAGAGGCTAAACTTGGTGGTGATTTAAATCTGAATGGCTATAGAATTCATAATAATAGTTTGAATCTATTTCGTTCAAGCGTTACAGGTGTAATTATGGAAACAGCTTTCGATTTGGGTGGATTTGCTCTTTACAGGCCGAAATTAGGAGGTGATCTAAATTTGAATGGGAATGGAATAATCGGTCAAATACAATATTTAAATTGCTCTGTCAAAGCCAAACGAGGACATAATAAGAATGTTTTAAAGCCTGTATTGATAAATGGCTCTGATTTTTTTAGTCATTCATAACAATAACTTTCATATTAAGAATATGTATGTAATACAAGGAACAAAACCCGAATATTCTACTTCAAGACAAAAGCTGAAGGTGCTGGAATTTGCCATTACCAGAACAATTTTTTGAATACAGACATGGTGCTCTGCGGGTAGAAAACATCACAACGGTTGACGTCAATAAATCATTATCGAGAGGCTATCTTATTAATTTGATTATTCACATCAATACAGGTTGACATTTGATACACATTCACACTTGAAGTGGGTCATGAATTAATGGATTCTATATTAGACGAAAAACATTTCAGTCAATATCAAATTTTAATCCAACGATATAATATAAATGACAAAATAATTAGATATGTGAGATGGTTTACTCGGGATGCTGAACGGAAAAACTGATGTTGACAAGAGGATTTTGAAATCACTTTGGTTTATCAGTTTTCTATAATCACAAAACTTTTAACATAATATGTTGAAGTGAGAGACATTATCCAGGAGCATATAGGCATTGGATTAATCGGTCCGTAAAGGGCTGCTTAACACATTTTTTTTGGAGCATACTCTTGGTTGGATTGATACATTACAGACACATGGCATATTACACGATGCCTTCGGTAGGTTTATGTCAAACATTCACTTGACAGAGGATATTTTATGCTTTCCCCGTTCATGACAAACGAATTTAACAAATTGTCACACTCTAAGTGGACAATTGTCTGTTGTGGTACTGTGTGTTGAACAGAATCGTTATATAAGCATATTGTATGAAAGAGCGAAAAAGCATATTCAGCTGGAACCATATTTCAGGTGAATTAACAGAAGATCAGGTAAATGAATTAAAAGCCTATTACCACACATATCACAGAAAGTGTTGGGCTCATAAACAGGCTGTTAAACGGTTCAAAAAATGGAAATTACTGGGGAATTCCTTGTCCATCATCTTTGCAACTGGGGGTCTCGCCACAAGTGTGGCAACAGGTGGTGTTAGTTTGGTAGCCATCAGTACAGCAGCACTTTTGATACAAGGGTGGATGAAGCATAAAAACCTAGATTTGAAAATCCAGAATTGCACATATGCTTATCAAAGCTATCAACATCTACTCAATTCAATAAAAGACAAGTTGAGAAGTGGTGATTTTGATGCTTCAAGTATACAAATCTCAATGAAGAATATCGATGATTATGTGACTGACAATAGTCCAATTATTGATAAGTACCTACTGAAATATGATGAAAAATTCACTGCTTGATAATACTAATAATCTTATCAAATCTCAACAATAGAATCTCAACCCAATATTGATCATAAAATTTTAAGCGTCTTTTTTGATCTAGTAACTATTATTTCATCAAATGGAAGATCAAGCATTAAAAATATTTGCTTAAGCATAAATTTGGTGCTTATCATCTTTTACGATTCTTATTCACCAAAGGGAGGACAGTGTCTATCTCTTCGAATATTTTCAATATTTTGCCTTTATCTTTTACTGAAATTTGAAATCTATTCTTACAACATATACCATTTATCACATTTTCAATATGGTACTTCCGATGATATACAGATTTTCGCCGTATTTTATACATATTATTATGAAAGTCAACGTACTCTTTACAATAGTCATAGCCATGGACTGAACCACAATTTAGACAAACATTTTCACCATCATCATTAAACATTTTCTGATTATCACAGCAAGGTGCTTTCACACTTTTAACAACTTTGACCAATAGCTGATCACAAAAAGAACATGTCAATTCTCCCATATTCTTCAATTCATTGTGGATTACTGAATTACAACTCATTCTATAATATTATGAGATATTTTATTTTTAAATAGGCGATGACTCATTCCCTGTTTTCCGAGAATGTCACGCTTGGTGATTTTTCCGAGAATGTCACGCATTTTAATAAACTATAGATGAAGTGTGCTGACCTTGGTTCCATCAGATTGAACAACTATAGATTCCATCAAATTAAATAACTATATATTCCATCAAATTAAATAACTATATATTCCATCAAATTAAATAACTATATATTCCATCAAATTAAATAACTATATATTCATCAAATTAAATAACTATATATTCCAGAATACGAGATCAGAAGGCAGTAGTAGTTTGGGGAAAACGAGATCAAATGATTTCGTACCCCCAAACACTATACTACTAT
>JAEMWC010000655.1:5000-50000 GCA_016490735.1 Pachyseris speciosa
TAACGTGGCAGGTAGAGGATCCAAAAAGCATGATTTCTGCACAACAGAACGAGCAAGTTTCGATAGTTCGGAATCCGAGGTAGGTGAGAAGTTGCAAAGTTCACAGTTAATGGTGGAAATATCCAGGGAGGAAAAGAATTCGAGAATTCCTGGAGGAGTAGGTATGTTTCTGATGCGTGTTATTTTACCTTCGAAAAAGGTGACAAATCTATTAGCGAGATCTTCAGCCGAGGAGCTGATTGGGAAACTTTTCTCTGCTTTCCTGTGAAGGAGACGGTCGATTGAACGAAACAGGACTTTGTTGTCCTCGCCAGCCTCAGAAATAAGATTAGAGTAGTAGTCAATTTTTGACTTGAAAATGGTGTTCAGAATGACAGTGCGTTGATTTGCATAAGGTCGATAGTCTGATTCAAGTTTGGAGTGTCGCCAGCGCCTTTCAAGCTTACGGCAGGTTGATTTCTGTGTTTTTTATTTCCTCGCTGTACCAAGGAGCCTTAGGTCGCAAAGTGATGATCCTTGTGCGCAGAGGAGCATGTTTGTCTAAGGTTGAAGATAGGACCGAGTCATATTGGTCGCAGAGCTCCGTAATCTCCTGAGAAGGTAGGTTGTATAAGACAGAGGAACGAATGTCACACCGTAGATTGTCTGGATCAATGGTACGCAGTTTACGTGATGTGAGGGTGAGCTTAGCTTTAGGTGGTCTCTTGATAGCCAAGTTGCAATGAACAGCGAAGTGATCAGAGGTAACCGGGTCATCCACAGATAAATTTAAGACGGTCGCTTCGCCGGATCTGGTGATTATGAGGTCCAGGACGTTGTTGCTTTTGTGCGTCGGGGTGCAGACATTTGAGACTTCCAGATTGAAACAGTTTAAGAGGTCGAGAAACTTATCGGCGGTGATGTCAGATGGATCGTTGACATGAAAATTGAAATCACCGGCTAGAAGAAGATAGCCAGGAGAAGACACTATCTTTTCCAGCAGCGAAGAAAAATCATCAAAAAAAGCAGCCTGTGTAAGACCGTTCTTGACAGAAATTAGAGGACGGTAAGTAATGATAATACGTATGATGGATCAGGAGTACTCGATGGAGCCGATCTGCAAAATAACCGCTCTGCAGGCCGATTTTGGGCTGGCTGGCAAAATGTTTGCTGAAATAAAAATCTTGCTGGCAGTGTTATTTTAACGAAATCTTGCTAGAATTTGGGTCCGTAATGAGTCTTACTGGCTGACAGGAATCAAAACACGTTATTACTGGCAGTTGTTTTCAGTTTTCATGCTGGCTGAGAGTACTGAGGGCGCACTTTTACCTGCGTGAGATTGAAAATAAAGTTAATAAAAAAAACAAACTGTCCTTGGGCTCGTAACGCAACTTTCAAGAGTCTCAACGTATTGAATAGCATGTGCTGTCAGTTGGCTTCGTATTTTGGTGGATTTTTATCTGCGAGAAGATAGGACTTCGGGGAAAAAACTAAAAGTAAACAACACGGGATACAGATAGAAGCCTATTGCCCGTCTTGGGAACGATCTGACATCCGAAATAAACCATTCGACATATTTTGCCCAAAAATTAAAAAGTTAAAATCAATAATTAGCTGGCTGGGTATTTTTCTTCCTTACGCGACTGCTGGCTGGCAAACTGGAAAGATTCCACCCGTGCTGGCTGGCATTTCGTGTTTGTGGCATTTTCAACTTTGCTGGCTAGTTGAGAAACGACACGCTCGTAGCTGGCTGGGATTTTTATTTCTCAAAAGTTTTGCTCGCTGGCATTGAAGAGCGGTTATTTTTTTGCCAGGAAAGTTAAATATTAACAAAGATTGAGAGGGGGACACTCAGCTAGTGTTTAGTACATCGTACGATAAAAATTCTCTGAAAAGGTCGTTGGGTACTCCTGATGGATGCGGAAGAGTGAAGCAGTAGTTCCTTAAATTCAAATGATTTACACGGATCCGATTTAATTCGCTCCATTTTTAGATTTTTCCTGTAAAGTAGACCAACACCTCCACCATTTCCATTGAGTCTTGGTGTATGAACAAAAGCGTATCCGGTGGGACTGATATCACGAATGGTGTAGTCGGAGCAATCATCAGGTTCAAGCCAGGTTTCTGTTAAAGCGAGAATGTCGATGCTTTTGTCTACAACATAGTCTTTAATTTGTAGTGTTTTATTGTTGATGGATCTTGCGTTTAGAAGGTAGAAATTTAGCGAATTTGTGGATGAGGAGTTCAACGGGTGTCGCTTGATCTGCACCAGGTTATTTAAATTAGGTCCAACAGTTAATTTCACAAATGAAGGTTTACGAACATTCCATACAGGGCTAATTTTGTGGAAACCACACGATTGCTTCACAGACTTGCCTGCTCGAGTGCGACGTGTTCTAAGAATCCCTTGAATTTTCAGGAACTGGTAAAGGTTGAGTTTTCGCTCTCAAATCCAGCAATTGCTGTCTTGAATAATTAAGTTCCCTGTACGCGGCAGTAATATGCAAATCTCTGCCTGAAAAAGCAGGTCGATGAATCGAAGAATTTTCGAGATCAGGACCGGGATTGCAGTGAACATCCGTGCATACCGTAAGATCGATGTCGAAGAAAGAACAAGGAAGAGCCAGAGTGATCAGTCCATGCTTCGTTAACTTAGAAATTGGAAACGAAAGTTTGTCAGATAAGAATCCGGGCGGTCGACGCTTGAAGTGAGAGCTAACGTTGAAGTAAAAGCATTTGAAATTATCTGGCGTGCGATGAACTAAACTCCAAAATCCTGCTTGATAACAGTAGTTCAGATCTTTAAAGATAGATTGCCGTTGACAATAAAAGCAAGCGAGGGAGGAAAGCAACAAAAATGCACGTAATGTGCGGAGCAGTGAATTGTAACCGGCAGCCATACTGGCGCATACATCGGATTTTACCCCCTTTAATCTTCTTTTTGCTAAGTTTTGGTCCCGCTCCTTTTTCTGTAATTGTCAATGAAATAGAAACCACAACAATAATATTATTGAATTTTGTTATTTCTTGATTTTAGTTGCACTCACTGGCATTTAAACCTTGACCAGTTGCACATAAAATTGTGACAGATTCCAGGTGCTGTTTATAATTTGATTGTTATCAATGGTAATTGGTGGTTTGCATGTCATGCAAGCATCACACAAATACAAAATAAAATCGCCTACCATTCAATAAATGAAGTCAAGAGATATTGTAGAAGAGTAATACATAAACAAAGTGTCAAAGTTTCAGGGCTGTGTGATATTCCGAACTCGAGTTATTTGGCAAAGGATGCAATTCCAAATTCAGATAGTCTTTAGTAAAGAGACACTATTTTGGTCCCTTTGAGGGACACCAACATGGCGGCCGGAAAGCAGCAGAAATATCCGGAGTTTACTTTGGCCCTCTGAAAACGCTTTTTCTCTCTGGTAGACTTGAAAACATTCTCATAGACACTTCTATTAACATCTTGGTTATTCGGTACTCAACACTAGTAGGTGATCAAATGAAGAATGATTATGATTCAATATATGATATCTGATATATGATATCTGATATATGATATGATATCTGATATATGATATCATATATGATTCAATTCATATATCATTCACACTAGTAGGTGAATCGATATTTTTGTGTACGTGACTTGTCTCTCTCAAAAGCAATCCAGATGTCATACATTCAGATGTCATACATATTTTTCTCCCCTGGAACATTTTCAGTGTGCTTTCATGGTATTGTTTTCATTGCGAGCATTTAATGGTGGCATTATATACATCATTGTTTTCAGGGTAAACTGTACCAAGTGACATATGTTGAAAGTTTACGTGACAGCGGAGGTTGGCGACAGAGCACCAAGGCAATATATACCAAGACAGGTCTCCACAAATGTAGACTAACCACAGTGGTACAGAAGGAAACAAACGAACAAGCCACAAGAGAGTTCTTCCAATAATGTTTATTGAAACAAGATTCTAAAACAAACGGGGTTTGAAAACAATGCTATAATAACTGCCTTAGGGATTACGCCTCAAAAAATAGCATGAAAATACAATGTAACAACAAAGAAATAAAAAGGCTTAAAAATAAAATCAAACTGATGTACGTGAGACCGGCGCTAATCACAACTGAAAATATACGCCTAGAAATCCTAACCTTAAACGAATTACTAAAAGAACTATTCATAGGCTGAGAGCTGTCAAAATGATTAAAACTGCACTCGCTAAACTGATAACTGGAACAAATAACAAAGAAACTGTTAATTCAGTTCTCAAATCACGCTTTCAATCGAGGCACGCAATATTCAATCACCGGAAACTGGGGCTGTTTATACCACACAGGTCAGCACTCTTGCATTTTGAGGAGCAAGACTTTGGAATGAACCCCCTAGGGAACTCAAATGTATAAAAGAACTTAAATACATTTTGGGAATGAGATGTAATGACTAAATAATTTGTTCTCAATAATATAAGTAGATAATTTTAGATTACTCACTGGAACTGCTTTTATATTCATAATTTTACACACCATAGTACAATACAAGTACCAAATACAAGTGTAGGTAACTTTGCATAGATCTATGTTTTTTTGCTGTTGTCGCTGAAAAGTTCAAGGGTCTTCAATAAAATATGTATGTATTGGCAGTTACATGAAATGTGTGTATAGTTGTGAGCCAATACTTACTGGGTTTAAGCTACCGGTAATAAGGATGTGCCATTGAATGCAGTTTCATTTTCCTGACAACATGTAGGTAGATTTAAACAATTGGTTGAATGCAGTTGGCCTGAAATAGCGCAAATGACTCAAATGTATCATTGGCAAAAAAAATTGGAAAAACAAGAGCACCTGGCTCACCTTCATGTAATCATATTGGTGAAAGGTCTCTATTTTAAGGTCTATAATGGCTGCAGAATAGACCAGGGATGTGGTGGCTTCTTGATAAAAAGGTGACCCTAAAACCCCAATGAGAGTTTGCCAAGGATGTAGGGGACCTCTTCATTCATGATTAGGAACAGTTACAAATGCACCAATTGATTTTTGTGTGGCCAGAAAGGAGAAGGGGTCTTACAAATACCCTCAAACAACAGTTATGCAAGCCTGCGCAGGAATTGGATGCACATTACCATCTTTGGGTCACATGCTTTCAAGCAACAGAGCCGTCATTTGTGCCGTGCTTGCTGGTCATCCCTGACGGATAGTCTCTCACAGAGTGCCACAAAAGCTAGTATATTACAAAGGAGTTCGGTCTGAGAGCTGATTTCATGTCTGTTTTTGTTCTAGTTTCTGTGCTTTGTTTGGCAGGTTTATACACTGGAAACCCAGACAATCTGTTTGTGTGACCCTTTGTTATTTTATAGTAAATGTATGGGATTTACCGTATGTTTCATGCTCTAGCGACGAATCGCTAAACATATGTATTGAACAACGCTAAATAAAAGTTAAATTGTCTTACCTGTGGTGTACTGTCGTCCTTTTGCCTCAATAGTGAAATTTTAAGCGATTCTGTCGGGTTGTCTTCGCCGCTGACTGTGCCTCATAAGAAACGAAAAGGGTGGAAAGACCTTTGAATGGCTCCAGCACCGAGCCAGCGCCGAGGCGACTTTTCTCTAGAAAATCGCATCGCTCACAGGCTTCCCAAGCTCAAAACTCGACGCTGGATAAGTTTGTTTATATAGAGAATTGTATGGGAAAGTCAACGATCGTAAAAAAATGTGTAAATAACTATCTAATTAGAAATTGGTCGATTTGAACCAAGTCACGCGCTGACAACAGTGAACAGCATGACTTGGTTCAAATCGACCAATCCAATCCAATTTAATCCACATTCGATTTGTTTTTTACCACAATATCAACGTCAAAGAAAATGTTTATTTTAGAGCGTGACCAAGATCGTGACACAAAGAAAGAACAAGCGTTGTCTATAACTTTCTCACAATCTGATTGGTTTATTTCCCAAAATCAGCGTTTCTGATTGGCTAATTACAGCAAGAGAAAACTACCACAAGAATTCTGAATCGAGCAAAACGACTACGAAGTTCAACGTTCATTCATGAAAATACAACTTTTACTGTTCATTTACTGCAAATGTTCAAGCAGAATTATAATGACTTTGCGGCAAACACGGTGGGGCTAAATGGCCCGAAAATGTGTCATTTAGAGTAATTTTGGGTCTTTTGCTCATTTCTTCGCCATATTTGGCATGCACGCTTGGGTTGCTGTCCCAATCGTTTTGACATGATAACCGACTCAAAAGTCTCAAATGATGACGTCACATATGGTGACGTCAAAAATATGCTTGATATCAAGTTTCATATTTCAGGCAAAAAGATGTGCCGTTTGAAAGAAATTGACAAGAGGAGTTCGACACCGCAAACCGTTCCTTGCTACCGCAAAAGGTGCTTGAGTTATGACAGTTTTAACAAAGAAATGCTGACCCCCCGGAAACCAAGCTAACCATACTTTTCTTCAAAAATAAAACCTCTTGATAGCTTTTTTCTAATTTTTCCAAAACAAGCTAATATTTTGTTGAAATATAATGTTTAGAGTTTCCAAAAATCGCATCATTTTGGAATTTTGGTTTTCGGCCCTAGAACGACAATATAACTGATAAAAATATTGATGACGTCACATTTTGTTAACGGTTAAAAACACGGTTAAAATCGAATGACGTTTCGACCGTTCTACGGTCATTCTCAAGTTCAATGTTGAGGCTAAAAAGAATTACCATATATATACTTTGAGAGATAATGAAGTAAAATTATGCGCTAAAAGATAAAAGAGGGTGTTAAAAAACAATTAAAATATGTAAAAACTTGTTGTAAAAAATTTTTTTTAATAATTAACTAAAAACTTTTGCACGAATAGAGTCAGATTGTACATTAAGATTAGATTTCAGTTTGTTAATAAAAAACATCTCACGAGGCAGTCAAACTTGTTCTTGCATTTCTTTAAAACAGTGAATTTTTTAGAAAGATCTTTTGGGGGTAAGCCATGCTTCACGCGGAAATGTTTGCCAATGGAGAGGACGAGTTATTGTGCTCTTCAACGCGTTGATGTAAGTGCCGGCGTGTGAAACCAACATAACCTGCATCGCACAGGTCCCTTTTAAATTGGTAAACAAGGCATTGTTTGACTTCGCAGTTTAAGGTTTTGCTCAATCTTGTGGCTAACAAACACAGGCTGAATGGTCATCTGAATCTTCTGGCTCAAATCGTTAGGTTGACTGCGTAGAGTATCGGCTGAGGCCTGGTCTTTGAATGAAAGGACGACGCGAACGGGGTCTGCTGCATTAGTTTCTACCGCCAAAGGAAAAAGTTGATCGACTAAAATTATTGTTCTAGCGAATAAAATATCCCGACAAAAAAAATTAATTCCACCGTCACTCGTTTCATCGCCCTAAAAGCATCTGATCAACTTTTTCCTCTGCCAGGAGAGAATTTGACAGGATGTTGGAGCAGTTCTTCAACCGGCTTACAGACGGTCTGGAGCTATAACCTGAAATGCTTTGCTCGTTTGCATGCCCGGAGATAGACGTGATGTGACGTGAAGGAACGTTGAAGTTTGACGATAGTGTGATGACGGTTGCTCGCACCGAGTGGTTAGTGTACTTCTGGGACAGTCCAGCGCCAAGGGAGATTTCTTTCATCATTGTTGCAAGTGCATTCACTCCAAGAGGGCTGTTTTCGTACCAGATCATATCCGATTCTTTGGCTTTCGACGGCGGTCGTTGGAAAAAGGCTTGCTGTTGCGAGTTGAGTTTCTGGACATATTTGGACAGGCACCAGTACGAATCGCCGATCTCTCCTGTTGAGTACAGCCGAGTGACGAGTTATATCGTCGCTAATATCAGTTATATCGTCATCAGTTTTAAAGTCGCTAAGAATATCAAGATTAAAATTTGGGAAAATTGTAGAGTGGTCCATGTTTGAGGGCAGAAAAAAGCATTGCGTGACAAGTTTGACGCGAGCAGCGTTGTCTAGATTCTTATCTAACGGGAAATTAGCCAATCAGATTGCGAGATTAGAAACAATTTTGGTAAAAATGAATTCTCCGTAATGCCAGTTTCCTAATTTTGACGAACTGTTTCACGGCTTCGGTGGCCTGGGAGACAGCGCCCGTTTTGGCCGCAATGAATTGTGGGAATGTTATGCTGTCCACGAGCAAAAGACACTCTGCACACTCTGGCTTCTTTCAGCAGTGTTAGACTTGCGGGTCTCTAGACTTAATGATCTCCTTAAACCACTGGGCGAACAGGCAAACTGACATAATACGATTAAATCAAACAAGTTAGCGCGGATCAAGTCGGGAGCTCTGGCAGACACGTCGCGTACCTATCGATGTTTTAACCACCAAAACTTATAGTCTTCGTCACACTATGAAACAATCCTTTCTACCTGTCAATCATTTCATGTCCATTTTCAGTTTTACTCTTCAGTTACGAGCATTTGGCACTTAGTTTTCAAATAAAGAATACCATTGGGCATTGCTTCATGAATGTTAATAAGGGAGACTTATTTCCATATGTCTGCAACATGACACAGACTGACGCCAATCATGGTGCCAATCACAGACCGTTAAGATCATATGGAAATGAGACCTTACACTGTATATTTGCAGTCATAACAGATGTATCTGTCTATTTTCAAGGCTGTACTTTAAGAAAATATTTTGGGAGCCCAGAACTCTGAACCTTTGAAATCCAGGGTGCCCTTCATAGTAATTTTGTGCAAAAAATAAGATTTCCTTGTCGCCCAAAGGCAAAAGTAAGTCGCCAGGGGCCAATGCATGCTGCTAGAACACAGACCTGAGTTTTTTTGCTCTTCTTGCACTAATCTTGACACATGGTCCATGATATGAAATGTGACACCTTGGCCCTTGCTTATCACACTTTATCATAAACCTGAGGAAAAAAAGTTTCATCTGAATAATACACCAAACAACCATTGAAAGTAAACTGAAGAGGCAAGCAGCTGTTTAATATACAGTACCAATCTAAACTATCGCCCCATTAACCCATTGACTACCGAGCATTTTGCCGAAAAACACCTTTTGAAACTCGTCCAGCCATTTTCTGGCCAGATTCTAGCCAAAAAAGAACCAAAACTGCCCAAAACTTGCTGGTGGATTTCATCGCGCCATTTGTTCTTGATACTTAATATTAGCTTTCCAAGATCGGGCATGCATAGAAAGCAAGTTTTTGGGTTGAAAAGTTTCACCACCCCCTCTCCTTCTACCTTTCGCTTTCTCTCCTCCCCTTTTCTTTCGCTTTTCTTGCCTCGCTTTCTTTTTCTCTTGCTGGGCATTTCCTGGGCTTCCTTTCGGTGGGAAAAAATTGGTGGAAATCTTTTAGGATTGTAGTATTAGGTGGAAGGAAGTGCAGGTGGGTAGTGGAACAAGATTTTCATTCACATTTTCGGCTCAATGTCACTTGTTTGTTTTTGTTTTTGTTTTTGCGTTTTCTCCGGCCTGCTGGACATAATCGTGCTCATTTGGGTATGGTTTGAAAACTCTCTTCCCCCTACTCATGCTACATGTAAAAGTTGTCCATGAGCATTAAAACTGATGATGTCACAAGCGGTACAAGGGAAATGGTTATGCGCGGCTGGTTTTGGTTGGCACGGGTGCCAATGGGTCAACACGCAGTAAAACCTCATCTTTGCCAATGTTGTTTGCCGCGAATCCACCACGGAATCACCGAAACTGCGGCAATACCGAAAACTGCGGTGAATTTGAATTGCAGTGAATAATGTCTCGGTAAAAGAAAATAGTAACTAATTACTATTGTGAATGTATTGTTAAAATTTTGTCTCACATTTCTCCCCAAGAATAGAGCGGACAAAACACTTTGCAAACAAATAGAATCTTTTACTTTGCGGAAAGCAGAACGATGGTCTGAGTCATTGCATGTAAATCTGAAAGTGTCTGAGTAAAAAAAAATCTCTTAGTTTGAATCACACTAGTTTTCAAAGTTTCTCGTAGTAACAGAAGTTCTCGTCTTATCTTTCCTGCCAACCATAAAAAACCGAGGCAAAACCAAGGTTTTCGAATTGGTTAGACGAGGTTTTGCCTAGGTAGAACTGAGGCACGGAGCCACAAATCCACCGAGGCAAAGTCGCGGTAAATGGGGTGATAGTTTAGAGCTGTACTGTATAATGGAGATGTACCCATAATCTGGTTCTTGACAGTGACACCACAATTCCCCTGTATCTGCTTCCTCCTTTTCTTCCTTTTCTATTTCTGGTACATCTGGAGTGCTGCAGATGGAAGTTTTTTGATGAAAAATTAAAGAAAATGATAAATTATTTTAAACAATTTTAAAATTTATAACAGCACCAGTATAATTAATGGCACTAAAACCATGCATTTTTAAGTTACCTTTTAATCTTCTTGTAGCTGCTGCCTTTTTGGCACCTACAATCATGGACAAGAGTAGTTGAGACACTCCCCGAGAAAAAACCTTTGCCGATAAACATGCAAGTTTTCCAATCCCTAATTCTCACATTTCAACCCCCTCCCTCCTTTCACCCGTGCCGGCCAAAACCGGCCGCACAGAACCACGTCCCTTGTACCGCTTGTGACGTCATCAGTTTTCATGCTCATGGACAATTTTTACATGTAGCATGTGTAGGGGGAAGGGATCTTTCAGCAGTTCAGTTCATTTACAGCTGCAGCTACCTCTAGTCTCTCTGAGAAAACCCATAGGTGCCATGTATTTTCAGTCTTCGGCCCAAGAGACCCATTTTTAATGTGCTTGTTACTGTCATTTACATCCCCCAAAAGAAGAAAAGTAGTAAGCTGCATTACTCAGCTCCCCAGAGTACGATGCTAAAAATTTCATGTCAGAGGGAAACAATTTTAATGAACATTTCACGGTGAATTTCTTACTGAAAAGGTCTTTTTGTCAATCAATTGAAATTCATGAATAAGTCTCCTCTCAAACCTTTGCATAACAATGTGATTTTCAGAGCAGTTGGCTCCAGCCAACAGAAAATTTTCTTTTTCACTTGTAATATGACTTCCACTGTTGAGAAAAGATAACAACCAGGCTGTAGCCTCATCATATTTACCAAAGGGTGCACCGTCAGCCCCACATGCAACATGGAAGTGATTCATGTATTTGTCATTATTGAAATATAAAATGTGTGACTTTTCACCTAACTACAAATAATAATAAAGTGGTCTGCCAATTCGAGCAAAATATCAGCGAGCTCTCTATATGCCCCATTAACCTGTTGACTTTCATCTAAATCCTCATACAACTCAGAGAAATCATGAACTGTAGCTGCATTCCAAGTGCGATTAACATATTTCTTTACCTTGTCATAAGTCAAAAGCTTTCAGATTCTCACACCCTTCATTAGTTGAAATGCCCTTCTTTGTTTGCTTGTAATGCTAGTAGACATGGACAAATTGGACCTGACTGCTTTGTACTTGTCCTTACTCATTAAACCATTACTGCACAGTACTTTCACACTTCGCATGCTGTTCACATCACTACATTCAAAGTTTCCAACAAAATCTTTCACAACTGATCCCTTGACTTTTTTTACAACTTTAGTGGAGTTAGAAACATAATTAAGAAGTTGTTTGGGTTTAGATTTCTTTACCATAGTTAACCACATGCCATCTAAGGTAGGCTTTATGTTATCTGATGTTCCTCCATGAATTTGTTTGCGACTCTTTAGGGTTTCTTTCCTTCTCCATCTGCCTGAAATTTCACTCATGGGAACTTTAAATCTCTCTGAATTTGCATCTCACAGTTGAGATGGTTCACGTCGTCTCTTGAGTGTTTTCCTCTTCCCTCAAGAGAAACAAGATGTTCTTAACTAATGCCTGCATTAAAACACTCACCAATTGCGTCTGGATAAATTACACCGCCTTATTATGCAACTTGCACAAAACTGTTTTTGGGTATCGTAATGTGTGATAATCAGCTTAAAACAAAGGGAAAAATAACTTAAACCAAGGATAACATTCGACCACAGCATCTATTGTAGTATAGCTATCTCTCTAACTTGTTATCTCTGGGGTCAACTGCTTCCTCTTGTGTTGGAAATTGTGGGAAGTCAGGACAACTTTTGCAACTGCTTGTTTCCTTTTAACTTTCCTCACCTGTGTATTAGAATGCACAACTTGCTATTCCAAGGCTATAACTACTCAATCATAGGGAAACTTTTCAACAAACTCTGATAAGGTATCACCACAGTTTAGAAAATGATGTCCAACTGGATAACTAAATGTTAAATATTCACAATTGGCAATCTGGTTGATGCCAGCCCCATGACTTGGGGAAAACACAAAATATGTTCTAAAATGAATTTCTGGTGCAATGTTACTTTGGCTGCTAGAGAATTTAAACACCTCCTTTCCCTCTCCAGGGCATCACTAACTGCTCTTTTCTGAAAAAAAAAAGTGGTGAATTTGCTGCAAAAAGTATCCCTTTCTCAAATTACAAGCAATTCAACAAGTAGCAACTATCTAAGATACAAAATAATACTTCTTGAAATATAGGTAATGTATAAATTGGTAAGTACTAAAATAGCAGAAGACAACCTTTCAATGTCTTATATTGTACATTGTATATGTTGTACTGTTCAGTTTTACCCCTTGTTCAATTTTGTTTCTTTTTTTCTGTACTCATTATCATACATTGCCACACAAAATAACAAAAGAAAATAATAATTGAACAGCCTAGGAAAAAATTGAACTACAACATATCCACCTAAAGCAACCCACCTCAACTGTAACAGCGTCCAGCTTGTCTTTTTCCATTTGCAAGGACCGCACTCTAACAAGTAATCTGCTTTTACATTCTTCATGGCATATTTATACTCCCCAATCGGAAATATTTTTTCATTCTTAGTTCTTGGGTTTTTCACCCACTTTATTCTTCCTTTTCGTGCCATCTTAACCACGTCGCAGATATGAACAGAAATATCAACACACCCTTGTGTTTCTATGACGAAATATAAAAGTTAGCTTGAGCTGTTTACCACGATATTTTGAGTCATCATTATTATTGACGTACAAAATTACTTTCGAATTGAAGGAAACATCAAAATAATAGTGGTCTAAGGTAGAAAAACATCAAAGAAGTAATGATGAATCAGAAGCGAACATTGATGGTTGAGGATGGAGAAGATTAAGACAGATTGTGAACGACGAACCTGAAGATTCACCATCCGTGCAATGATTAGTCTCCAGACCTATCCAAAACAACAACAACTATATACGCGGTATGATTTTTCATCCACACAGTAAACCAATCCAATACAAATTCAGCAACCACAAAGACTACAAGCATTCTTCCAGGAACCTATGATTTTAGATTGGCAATAGCTTACTCTTTCAGCAAGATACCCACAAAAGACTGCAGAAATCAATCACTAATAAAAGAAGCACTATCCAGGGCAAAATTACAAATAATTAATCTGAACAGTCTGCAAAAACCTTACAAAATAGGCTCAAAACAAAGCTTACCTTGCCATGTAACCGGCAATGCTTGTCAAACTCATCCACGGGGTCTGGATTTCCCACAATTTCCTTTGAAAGTTGGAATACGTTAGCATAAATTTGAATAATCTTCCATTCGTTTGGGCCGCCATCTTTGATTTTCACGCCGGACATATGACATGACCAAAATCGTGGGTGCGGGCGCTCGGGGTGAATCACAAAATAAATTACAAGCCATGTGCGCATCTCATCAATGGGTAGTTCAGACCATCCAATAGGCTAGTTTCGAATTGTGGGAGAACAAAAGAACAGAGTCGAGGTTGAGGGGAATAATTTGCATTTTCTTTTGTCAAAAACAAAGGAAAATGCAAATTATTCCCCTCAACCTCGACTCTGTTCTTTTGTTCTCCCACAATTCGAAACTAGCCTATTGGCTTCGCTAACAGTTGCTGTTTTTGCCAAGAATAATGATTTGTTTCGCGTACAACTAGGTGGTACTATGGAAACCAAAAAACAGTGAATAATAATAAGCCATGTGCAGAACTCATTGACAGTTAGTTCTGTCCATCCAAGTGGCTCCGCTAACCGTTGTTGTTTTTGCAAAGCGTAACGATATCGTTTCGTGTGCAATTATTCGGTAAAATACAATTAGAGGAAATCAATACTTTCTTATCTGGAGGCAGGTTTCTAACGGAACCAACGTGCTCTTCAAACGTAATCGCTGTTTGAGGAGTAGGAATCCTACTCCATTCTTCCACAATTTCATTAGCTGACTCACTAGCTGATTAATCTTTATCACCACTTTCATCGAGGAAATTGTCCATATCTTGGTCGCTGTGAGATTCACATTGCTGATTTGCACGTGCTATAAAACTCAAGGGCATCTCATCAAGTTCGAATCCTTCAAAATCACTACTGTCATCTCCAGAAGAAAAAACTTGATTTTTGTTCATCTTCAGCATGAGAAGTACTGGCCGACGCCATTTTGAATGTGAAAAATTGAAAACAATCTTGTGAACTTGTGTGAAATCCTTGCTTACCTTCTCTCCCTTTGCATCAATCAAAAGCTTGTTTCATGTTCAGACCCTGTACCAATGTTTAGTCCCCCTACAGGCGTTTTTGTCTGCTGAGAGTAAGTTGAAGTATGGGCCATACTGGGACCCACTAAGTGGGTCTTGGGCGGGAAAGGGTTATTAAGAAATTGTTCAGTATTATTTACTTATTGGCGGAGTGGAAGGGCCGGACGCGAAAATATTTGGCGCGAGGTCTGCACGCCTTGACCGAGAGCCAAATATTTTCCTGTCTGGCCTGATGTGTCTCAGTCAATTAGTGTTTTATTATATGGCCTCTTTAGACTCTTCATGGGCACGTAGCAGTTGAAGTTTTGGACAAAAAGTTGACAAATTTGCACAGAAAATTGATCTCATATGTTGTTTGTATTTGTTTTCTAGTTGTGAAATCAATTTTTATGGTTAGATGCAACAAAATCCTCTAAATTCTTATTGCATGGCTTGTACAGCTTTAACCGGCCCTGCTCGCGCTAAGGCATATGGCCCTCGTACGGGGATTTTAATAATAACTAGGGGTAATCGGAGCTTAGGAGAGTGCGTTCGATATGTTTGTAGGCGTTCAGGTAGCAGTTGAGGAGGAAGGATGGATGGTTCATGCAATAGATAAATATTATTACAAATTTGAACGTAAGGGTTGTGTACAGAGAAACCTCTGTGTAAACTGTGTATCCCAGCTCTGAACAACCTGGCCCAGGTATTGTTTTAAAGCAAACAGTTGACAATGTGTTAGATGTAATTATTAATTTTATTTATTGGGAATTTTACATGTAGAAAATTACTGATATTTACTATAAACAATTAATGAAACTGTTACTTGCAAGTCTTCACAACTTGTGTTGATATTAAAGACTCAAGACTACATTTTTTGTACTGATCGCTGGGGCACATTGAATTGTTTTTGAACAGGAACATGTAGATTTCTATCAAGAAATAGCTGATAATAAAATTATCTTTTGAATTAACAGGAAATTATGTATAACATTTATTACAATATGGTGACCGTTTTGGAATTAAACTGAAGTAAACATAAACATTCTGAGTTGGAAAAAACGATTTCTTTTCACTTAGGTTGATAACTGCTCAAAGTACAGAATATGATATCCAACATTTAATATAAGTCAAATAGCATCAAGTGAAAGTTTCATGAGCTTAACAACTGTTTGAAGAGCCTTTTAAAAAGCTCAAAGTACGGAATATGATATCCAACATTTAATATGAGTCAAATAGCCTCGAGAGAAACTTTCAATGAGCCTGTGGATGATGATGTATTTTGCCTTGGGTATGAACTGAATGTTTTCTGGAATAGTGTTAAAACCGTTATACAGTTTATGCTGCACTGACAACTGATTCAACAGTGGTTCAAACCACTGAGATCCTGTTTTGTATCATTGACAAAATAGGAAAGTTACATGTCAGTTTTACCAAGCAATGTTTATATTTTGCTGTCATGGGAGACTGTCTCTTTAAAGAAAGTAAATGATAAAGTTTTTCTTAAATTATAACCTCTTAGTTTGAGGTTAGTAAGCCTTTCAAAAGTCATTGGTTCAATAACACATGAGGAAAATGTTTTTACTCGGCTTATTACCACATATGTAATTCCTGCAGTTTTTTCAGTTTTCCCAGTGTCTATCCATGCATTTGATAGGGTTAATCCTTGGCTTTTGAGAATTGTGATTGCCCATGTGAGTTTTAGAGGTAATTGTTGTCTTTCATGAAGACCATCTTATGTGTTGGAAGGTATAGCGATGGGGCATATAGGTACACAACCTGGATTGTTATTACTAACAGATGGGCCTGTGTAGTCATGAAATTGTACAATGACAGCAATAGGTAATAATAATAATAATAATAATAATAATAATAATAATAATAATAATAATAATAAGAACAAGAGGCCATGTTGGCCTTTACTCGGCCTTCCCGCAAAAGGCAATTAGCAATTGCAATTTGCTACTTCACTGATTCACCTTCACGGTTGTAATATGACAAAGTTAGAATAACAAGATCTGAATTTCTTTTCATATTTTATTTTCAATATTGCATCATGTTCATCATGAGCAGATAGTAGCACTGCCTTCTCTAAGACAACGCATTCTTCAAGTACAGTCGCAACACTGCTTGTGTTATGGATGTCAAGAAAACGATGACCCAAACACGACGGCATAGAAAACCGACTTGAGTAGAAAACGATGACCCATAAAAAACAATGAATGCTTAGTGGCTTTTTCAAGACTGCTTTTGATCCCAGGAGTTTGTTTCCTCATATAGGTCCGCTAGCTTGCACTAAAGACCATTACAGAACCCAGGATTTTTTGGCATAAACGTTACTGGAATCTCGGTGAAATGTGAGGAGAAAAAATATTCAGCAGGGTGAAACTGTTCGCTGAAATACGCAAGAGAGTAAGATTCTGCAGCCAGTTCTATTGTTGGATTTCATGTCACGCAATTTAAAAATATAATCGCTTATCATTAAAAAATAATGTCAAGAAATTGAGATATTGTAGAAAAATAGTAAATAAACTACCTTTTAAAAGTCTCAGGAGTGTGTGATATCCCATACTTGAGTTATTCAGGAAAATGTACCCCTCAAAATTGCAGTGGTTTAGTATGTAGAAGCCACGGGCATGACGAAAACATCTGGATTTCAGTGTGGCTATGTTAAAGCCTTTCGTCTCGCTGTTGAACTTGCAAACAATCCTATTGACACTTCTGTTAACATATTAGTTGTTCACACCTCGTAAACACAAGGTGAATCGTCACTTTAGCGTTCGTGATGTTAACATGGCGGCCTTGGGCGGCCTTGTTTTGTGCAACCTTGTCCCCAGGGCCTTCCGTGATTTAGGCTGTGAACAAATTTAAAGCCAAAAAGGTGCTGTTTTGAAAAGTTATCAAGTTCCATTTCACTGCTGAGTTAAGTGTTCGTTTGATAAATGTCTGAGGGGTTATGGTTATTTTAAGATTTTCCCCTAAATCTGGCCCAACATGCTCGAGTTGTCACACAGACCTCAAGAGGGAGGTGTGGCCAAGTGGTAAGAGTTATTTGAGTGGATAGTTGACCTAAATCACTTGTTCTATATACAGCTGTAAGTATAAACAATTTATGTTGCTCTCACCAAACTGGTAAGCCTTTCTGATAATCGAAAGTAGCGAAATATATATTGTGGTTCAATGTTATGCTTGGTGTGATTTTTATTCTCTTTTTTTTTGTCTATGGCTATCACAGAATCAATAACAACTTCCAGTAAAATACAGGGAAATTATTATAGTCTAACGGTTTGACTTCGGTTTCAAATTTGCTGTCACTCTGAAAGTAAGATGCCTTATGAACAAATCGATGCCATATCTCTCGAGATACAGCTGCGAATTTTAAAACGTCTGTCATTCTGGTAAAGCATCAGGATCAAATGAAAAATCTTCGACAAAGTCTTCATAACTGCAGCCTAGTAGATCATCAAATCCACTAAAAATGTATTCATTGTCATCATTTTTCAATGTGCCTACATCTGTCAAATTGCTTTCATCAATGTCATCAAAAACCTCATTCAGAATCCCAAGGATTGCAATAGCATGTTTCCTTGAAAAAACTGGAACATTTGTTAAGATGTCCTCAACTGAAAACAAATTATGGCAATGTGCCACCACATCAGAAATAAGTTCCTTTGAAAAATCGTGACTTGATGTTGATCCAAATGCTCTTCTCCCGTAGCCATGAGAAATAGCTGACTGCATCTCTGAGAGTGCATCATTCACAACAGTATTCTCTTCATCTGAAACATGTCTGCATTGGGTTGGATTTTCTCGTTCAACCGAAGATTCCTTTTCAAATGCTTTGGGTAGTCCTCTGCATCTATCTGAACTATCAGAAGTAGAAGACTTAGCACAAAAATTGCAGCAGTCATGAAATGGAAGCAACGGAGCAATATCAAGGTCAAAACATGAATAGTTTGCAACACGAAAAGATCCAGTTGATTTCAAGAAAGAACGCACGTCATCCTCACAGTGAGATAGTTGCTGCCCATAAAAGAACACAATAACATCAGATGGGTGCCCATCCCTTCCAGCTCGTCCTGCTTTCTGATGGAAGTCACGAAGGGTTCTTGCAGGGCCAAAGTGAACAATGTAACGGACATCAGGGAAATTAACTCCCATACTGAGTGCTGTGGTAGCTATAGCTACTCGTTTTAGTCCTTGAGCTTTAAAAGAAACAAGCAACCTTTCCTTGTATTCTTTGAGTGAAAGAGAATGAAATATCTCCAACAAACAATGTTCATGCTTCCTTGATGTTCTCGGATAAAAAGAAGCATCTCCTAGTGTCATTATCATGTAGTTCATGACACTAGCAATAGAATTTATTATAGTGTATCACAGAAGATTATGGTTTTGGGGGTGTCTTTCCCATGCTTCTGATCATATCTACAAGCCAATCAAGATGCTTCAGCATACTTGACCTAGGGACCTAGTGGACTGAAAGCCTAAACGTTTACTCTGTTTGGACTCACAAAACGTTTGACTGGGTTCTTCATGAGTAGTTCACCAATAACTGTCTTTTCGGTATCCTTGTCTGCAGTACCGGTTAGGGCCAACACTGAAGACTTCCTTCAAATGAACATGACAACAAAAGAATTATTTATAAGACCATGTGCAAAAAATAATCATGACAAAGATGAACTGCTTAAGATTGAAATCACAGATTCTTATGCTTACAAAAAATACAGCAGATTAACATAAAATGCAAAGCTGGTGTAATTCTTCATACAAGAAGAAAGGTTTGGTGTACATGAAAAAATGAATAAGCTCAAGCAACGAATTTCTTGCTTATCAACTTGAAAACAAACATATGCAACTGTGATACTCATCTATTAAACTGTTGAAACACAAAAATCACACCTAATTACATAATTATGCATGACAGAAACAACAGAAAGAAGTAAATGTACACGTCCAATGATTTGAAGGCAAACATGAAACCAACGCATACAAAATTATTCTTTAAACAGTCGTACGCTTACTTACTCTTTGCACATTGATCGAAGTATTGACAGTTTGCCATTTGCATATGCGCCACGAAACACACGATTAGCTTAAGCAGATTTCCCCCTTGTGTAGTCTTGTTCCTGACAAAGAAGATAAAGGTTTTTTAAGTTTTCTCAAAACATTGATTGAGCTGAAGTAAAAAAAAAATTAAATAAATAAATAACAACACAACTTACCTTTCCCCGTCCATGACTCCACTGTATGTGATTCGTCAACCACAATAGCCGATACAGCTTTATGGATAGCTCAGGGGCACCCAACGAGTGATTTCGGTAAATATCTGTTCGGAAGAAAGGTGGGCTAGAAGTTTCGAATATCCGCCTTGGATGGCCTTGGATTTTCGGATCATGCCCCAAGAAAACAAGAAAATGTTTCGGAAGTAGTCAGTCAGCTGGTCAGTAGCGCCTATTATTTTCGAGACTTTGAAGGCTGAGTAAGAGTTTCATATATTTCGGAAAAAGTGAAAGAGCCCGACCTAAAATTTTCGGTAATAACCTCTCTGAAAAATTGTCTTTCACAATTGCCATGATTTCCGTGGGCTTACAAAGTCCAGAAAGTCGACGAGCATTAGAGATCGACGTCAGGCTGAGCGCGAAACCAACCTCGTTTCCAGGCTGCTCTCTCTCTCTCTCTCTCTCTCTCTCTCTCTCTCTCTCTCTCTCTCTCTCTCTCTCTCTCTCTCTCTCTCTCTCTTGAGACGAATCTTTAAGGGAGGCACAGGAGGGCGAGTATTCTATTATTTGCCAGTTTTGTTTTCAAAGATTCGCCGGGTATAGTAACCATAGCATTATATTGTAAGAGTGTGGGAGTAACCAACGACATGTGATTCTTATGCATATCTTATGCCTGCCTAAGAAGCCATTCATGATTATTTAGGATTTCTGTCTCCTTCTTTTAATTTTTGACACTGTTAACGTATCTCCTGTCGCCCAATCCTCTACCCAGTCTGCCCTCGACTTGCCTCTCCATTTCCCCACTAAGAGGCAAAATTCCCAAATTATTTTACCATGGGTGCGTGTTTCACATTATGCCAGAAATTTCGGTCTGGAACGGTTCGGTCCGGTTGGAAATTTTCCGGTCAAAGTGGTCCACCTCAAAATTGCTGTTCCATTTTCAAAAACCCTCGTTTCCAGTCCCACTTTAATAATTAATAATAATTTAATAATAATAATAATTTAGAACTTATATAGCGCATTTTCCATGTGTATATGATCAAATGCGCTTTACAAGCAGATAAATTGGAATTTACTGAGAAGTAATTGAAATTTCGGTCGAAACGTAGACGCTTCGGTCTGGTTGGAAATTTATGCGGTCAGGCATAATGGGGGTACACTCGATCACGTAACCAGCCGTTGACCAAAAAACCTGAGACTCTGGGTACAAGATTGCTATAATCTCTATTTTTTCTGGCCGTAAAAGCGTCATCGACAGGATTGGGAATTGAGCTTCTTTATCGCACTCAAAAAATTGTTTAACTTTAATAGCGTGGTAAGTGTCATGAAGTGGGGGTAATTTAAGGTGAAGAGGAGCGTCAAATTGTCATACAAAACATGGAGATATTTCTTATTGTTGGCCGCAATAGGTGAAAAGAGGTTTTTCAATAGGCGCGAGTTGGAGTAAGACACTTCAGAAACAGGGGAGAAGACAGAAGAGGGGGTACCAGACAGAGCGAAATTTTTGTTACTTTTTATGTCGACATTCGTCACTTAATAATATCTTGAAAATTGCTTCTGTTGCCTCAATTTCTCCCCGCCTACCGTGAATCCAGAACAACTACAGCACACAAGGCCACATTCGAAGCATTATTTATTAGCTGTTTCATATAAGTGGGCAGTTCATGAGACATAGCTGAGAGCTTATGTTGCAGTGCAGTGTAAACAGCCGACTCGTTTGTGCCGTCAAACATGTACAATCTAGCAAATATACAGAGATCTAACGCTCGCATGTTTGTAATTTTTTGCTGGCTCAGGTGTTTAACGACCCAAACGAGGTCGATAATGTCTCTCCGTGTCTATAAAGCGTTTGATGTCCTAGCAGAAGGGACCTGATAAAGAGGCTACTGACATTTGGAACGCAATTCAGCGAGAAAGTATCGTAACTTTTGCAGACAAATACGAAGGGCCGCTTGCTCTGAAGACTGCGAGTGCTTTGACTCGCGACTGATCGTTTTCAGACCCGCAAGTCTTTTATCCTTTGTTTATACTGGATCTCTCTCTACCTAGCACACAGTAAACTTCCGCATATAAGACCTTGAATTTTTATAAGTGGAATAAAAAACCGTTTCGAAATGAAATACAGTAGTGTTGATGAATACGTTGTTCATGAACTGATTTTTTATATCAAATTCATTTCAATACAAACACTGAACAGTCACTAGAGGGGGATTTGTATCTGGGGGGAGGGCTTATAATCAGATGTATTTTTTTGTTTAGAGGTGGATGGGCCTATAACCAGGATGGCTTGGCTGATTAGATCTCTTGTAGATCCTACGTTAACTTACAGCATTATCGTTGGCGGTCCTTTGCTTATTACTTTCACTTATAAGTGTGTGTATGTGTGTGTGTGTGTGTGTGTGTGTGTGTGTGTGTGCGGTGGGGGGGGGGGGAGCTTATAGCAGGGGGATGAGAAATATTGAAAAAAACTTGTTTGCAAACGTGATACGGGTAAAAAAATGTGTTTGATTTTGGTTAAAAAAATGATTGCAGAGACGCACTCGGTGAACGAATGGTAAAACAATTATTGAACACGGTTATCGCATAATATCGTGATTAGTCAGTGTCTCGCAGATAACTTATTTTATCTCCTCACCACTGACAAATCGCGATATTTTACTCAACCTCGTCCAATAATTGTTGATTGTTTGCAGAGGAAAATTTCTCATCATGTGTACTTCGTGTTCGGCTTCTGAATCAATTCAGCCAGGATTAATTAAGTTAGGTGGGCCTATCTGAACCGGGCCTAAGTCTTAAGCTTACCTATCTTTTAAAAATTATCAAATGATATAATTTTTACTCTTTTTACTGCAAAATAATGAATACTTATCAGCGGGGATTCTCTATAATGATTACAAATATTGGTTTCAGTCCCTTCTGCCCTTTATATTTGCAAAGTGGAAGGTGTAAGTTGCAGGTTACAGATTGCATGTCAGAATTGTACTTATGTCTTAAGTCTGGTAGGTATTTGACACCTTTTTGTTTGTTTCACACATGCAAGACAGTGCCAAAAAACAACAATGACAACAAAAACCCCTGATGTTGATATTTCCGGAAGTGTTGATGATCAACTCTCCACCTGCTCTGACCGTAGTGTCGATTGCACTATGCGCAAAAATAGAACATAGACTACATCAGCGAAAGTACATGTAGGGGCTTTTTTATGACTCTTTTATATGCTATTAAACTGAATAGTGAAAAGGAAACAGGAACTTTATTATTAAAGCTAGTTAACTTATTCAAATTATTTTTAAAACAAATCGCCACTACCTTGATACCTGGACTTAGTAAATTGAATTCCTTGCAGCATTCGGTATAAAGAATCAAGGTCACCATAATTAGTTGTTGATGTTGGTACAAATTATTAACCTCTTGCTAACCGAGCGTGAGGGCTGTACTGGGGTATGTTGGACCGACGTCAGGGTAGTATGGAAAAACATACAAAACGACCAAGGGCCAATATTCCCCAGTAGGGCTCAAGCAAGCTAGGTTAGTAAGTATTTTATTATATGGCACTCGGAATTTTTTATTTTTCTGTTAAAGCGCACTTCTGGTCACTTGATTTCAAAGGGCTTTCACTGTAACTTTGTAACCTAAGTGGTATTCATTTACAAGCAATCATTAGCAAAATATTGGATTTCTGCCTTTATGTTATTTAGGGCCAGTTTCAGAGATTCTAACCTATGCTTAGAAAAAAACACTATCCAAGTGATTTGCATTTGGGCCAATCCTACAAGTGTCGAGAGGGCAAGACCAAAAAAATATTTGTCAACATGTACTTGGAACCATGGTAGAAGTTTAAGTTTGTTTTTAGATAACCAGTCCTTTGCTTGTGTTCAGATTCGGCAATATTTCATTCGTTGTAATTGTTAGAAATAATAATAATTCATGGAACTATATTGTAGGATTTTGTGTTTCACTGTATTGTTGAATTAAAAAATGATAATGAAGAATTCTTTTAAGGATAGAATACTGTTTCCTTGGCTTGCAAAGTGATTCTGAGCAAAAATGACCACCATGCAGGCAAATATTGAAATTGGGCCAATTTCTGTTTCAATGCTCTCCCTTTTGTTCCCATCCATGCACCTTTTTGGCTTTGTTGTATTCCATCTATGTTGTTAAACAGTTTCAAGTGGTTGTGATTCATTCTAGGGTATGGACATTTTGCATGTCATGAAATTACCTAAAATTGTGTCCTTGTTTTGTTTACTTGCAAATTAACCCTTGTTGTCTGGTTCTTAAAATCAGAATTTGAAAGAATATTTTACCTTGAATGAGACAACAAGGGCTAATTTGCAAGCAAACAAGCAAACAAAAGGCTACTAAAATGGCGGCCATTTTGGAAAAAGGTTTTATAGGCCCTTAAATTATGGCTTGTAACTTGATACCACTTTGCTTACAATGTTCTTGTTTAGATAATTATGATTATTACATTCAGTTTCCTGTTGTAGCCTTAAATACAGTGTACTGTTAATATTTTTGAAGGGAAGTAAATTATCTTGCAGAAATCACTGTTTAAATGAGGATCTCTTCACTGCTGCTACAGTGTATATCAGGGGCACCCAACCAGCCAAATCAACCAAAAGCTGTAGAAAGGCATTTTTAAGAACCTTATGGTGTTTGAAGTCTGTGTAAAGTGATGTTTTCATAAGCTAGAAGAAATTCATCTGTTTGGATTCCCTAGCTGAGCTTTTAATTGCCTGAAAATCTTAGGGAACAAAATCTTCCTTTGAGAAAATGCAAGCTGGAATGAACTTTCCACGAACTTTCTAGGGAACTATTAATTTTTCTTTTTGAAAATGCTAGCAGACGTTTTTGACTGCCAAAAACAGCAATTACAACCTTTTTGAAAACCTCAGGGGCTATGATTTCCTAATTACAAATCTTTTAGACCACGGTTTAGTTACAAAAATCCGAGTGCATTCTTTAATCGACGCCGAAAGCCCAAGGCGAATTACCCTTCATCGAACAAATATCCACCGAAACTTGTTGTTGGGTGCCCCTGGTATATGGTGAGTGAAACCAATTGACTTTACATAATTATTATGATTAACTGAATCGATTTAACATACAACTTGGAATGTGATTGGCTTGATGAACTGTTGGAACACAGCCTGGCCAAAAACACTGGGCAATTAAATTGATGGAGGAAATTAATAGGAATTTTGTGAACCAATCACAATATTGCAATCTACCTTTTAGTTTAACTTGAGCCATTAGAAAAAGCAAGTTGTTGCAGCAAAACTTGAATTTCTCTTCTTAATAAGGATACATCATCTTGATCATACTCAGGTCTCCAGTTATCCCATGACTTGATGGGATATGATTTTATGAACTGTTCAAATGATTTCATTGTGTACACCCCACAATCATATGGATTGGGTTGCTGGGGCACAGCTGGGCATGTGACCTGGAATTCCAATCTGATTTTCCGTGCATTTGTTGGCTTCTTGGCTAACCATTCATCCTCCAAGTAGCGCTTGATCTTTCTCTCTATACTGTGGTATGGGGACAGTTTTGCTTTTCCAGGTTCTGGCGTATTGGAGTCCAGTAACATCACTGACATTTTGGGTATGCCTACTTTGATTAAAACTAAAAGCCAGTGAGAGTTGGTACAGACTCAGGTACCACAATGACATTCTTAGTAAAAAGATCAACATTTTTTGTCCAGTTCCTTGTAGCATGTGGGTTAAACTGAGCCATGATCTTTGAGTAAAAGCAGGAGTTGAAGATGTAAATGCTCTCTTGTTGATCTTTCTTAAGTACAGTGTTAATTGTGTGCAAGAAAAAGAAGTCAACTAGGTTGTCATCCATTTCCTTTCCTTTTTCCAGACGGCCAATGCTGTTGTTGTATATTTCTATTGTTCCATGTACGTAGACCTTAGAAAACAGTTTTGTAGGAGGTAAAATTGCAACATCACTATGCTTTCGACCAACCTCTCTTCTGGCAAGTTCTCTTCTTGTGTTCACAACTAATGCCTCAAATGTTAAATCAGTTATATCAAGGTCTCTTGAAGCAGTAGCAGTCTGCACAAAAATTCTTATTTGGTGAACAAGTTCTGAGACAGAATGAAAGTGTAGCACAACAGCTGTTCCATTCTCATCTGGCATTCCACTGGAACTCCTTGCATGTGAATCTACCAAATACCACAAAGAGTAACAGTGAATGCAAGCCACACAATAGTCAAGAACTCGTATGATGGTACCAAGAGCATTCTGTTCTTCACACTTCTTGAATGCATTGTCTAGAGTTGAAAATTCATCTTCTTCATTTTCCTGAAAGATGGTGCCAGCCATAATTTCACTGAAGTCACAGAGGAACTTGTACTGAGTGAGTCATAACTAGCTGGGCTGGTAGCTCATCAAGTGCTAACTTTTGATCGTATAGGTCAGGGTCTCTTCTCAGAAAACAAAGTTGGTTGAAATGAACTTTGTCTCCCAAAAGCAAGACAGAGTCCAAATCATTCTCCTTCCAGCAATCAACTGCCTTAACTGTACTGTAAAGAAGTGCTGTTAGAGAAATGGCACAACATTGCTGACCAGGATAATGGAAACTTGCATGGAGGCCTTGGTGGAAAGAGCCACTGCATTTGAAATTGGGGTTTGTACATGCCTCGCTTCACACACAGTTCTTCGTAATAAGGACATGTGACACATTTTATGGAGACTCTTGTTCTGTTTCTTGGTGAACTGTAACATAGAGCAGTAAACTGTGGCATTACATCGTTGATGAAGGTGAGACTTCTTAACTCATCAGCAGCATTTCTGCAGACCACAAGAGGTGGGAAGGCTTTGCTTAAAAAGGCTCTCACACAATTACTTGAGTGGCTGGCACCATGTGTTGATTCCTGGTATATCTTTAACCTTTCTTCACTGCTCTGTTGTGCCGATGGAAAAGGGAACAACTCCTCGATATGCGTCTTTAAGTTGGACACACCAAGCTCCTCTGGTCCTATATCTTTTACAGCAAAGTTTGTCCAACTCCTTGAGGCTAGGAATTTTTTGTTGGAGTAAGATTCAAAGGTAGGAGGAATGTAAATAGATCCTTCCATCTCTATTGACATATACTCAGGCTGCTCTAAGGTATTATCTTGTGGCTGGATGTCAGGAACTGGCTGAGAGATTGTTTCAGTTTCTTCATCTTTCATTTCTGGTGTCTGGTGCACATGTGGTGTCTGTGGAGAATCAGGATATTGATCTGACTGAGGGATTGTTTCAGTTTCTTCATCTTTCCTTTCTGGTGTTTGGTGCACATGTGGTGTCTGTGGAGAATCAGGATATTGATCTGACTGAGGGATTGTTTCAGTTTCTTCATCTTTCCTTTCTGGTGTCTGGTGCACATGTGGTGTCTGTGGAGAATCAGGATATTGATCTGACTGAGGGATTGTTTCAGTTTCTTCATCTTTCATTTCTGGTGTCTGGTGCACATGTGGTGTCTGTGGAGAATCAGGATATTGATCTGACTGAGGGATTATTTCAGTTTCTTCATCTTTCATTTCTGGTGTCTGGTGCACATGTGGTGTCTGTGGAGAATCAGGATATTGATCTGACTGAGGGATTATTTCAGTTTCTTCATCTTTCCTTTCTGGTGTCTGGTGCACATGTGGTGTCTGTGGAGAATCAGGATATTGATCTGACTGAGGGATTGTTTCAGTTTCTTCATCTTTCATTTCTAGTGTCTGGTGCACATGTGGTGTCTGTGGAGAATCAGGATATTGATCTGACTGAGGGATTGTTTCAGTTTCTTCATCTTTCCTTTCTGGTGTCTGGTGCACATGTGGTGTCTGTGGAGAATCAGGATATTGATCTGACTGAGGGATTGTTTCAGTTTCTTCATCTTTCCTTTCTGGTGTCTGGTGCACATGTGGTGTCTGTGGAGAATCAGGATATTGATCTGACTGAGGGATTGTTTCAGTTTCTTCATCTTTCATTTCTGGTGTCTGGTGCACATGTGGTGTCTGTGGAGAATCAGGATATTGATTTGGCTGAGGGATTGTTTCAGTTTCTTCATCTTTCCTTTCTGGTGTTTGGTGCACATGTGGTGTCTGTGGAGAATCAGGATATTGATCTGACTGAGGGATTGTTTCAGTTTCTTCATCTTTCATTTCTGGTGTCTGGTGCACATGTGGTGTCTGTGGAGAATCGGGATATTGATTTGGCTGAGGGATTGTTTCAGTTTCTTCATCTTTCCTTTCTGGTGTTTGGTGCACATGTGGTGTCTGTGGAGAATCAGGATATTGATCTGACTGAGGGATTGTTTCAGTTTCTTCATCTTTCATTTCTGGTGTCTGGTGCACATGTGGTGTCTGTGGAGAATCGGGATATTGATCTGACTGAGGGATTGTTTCAGTTTCTTCATCTTTCATTTCTGGTGTCTGGTGCACATGTGGTGTCTGTGGAGAATCGGGATATTGATCTGGCTTAGGGATTGTTTTAGTTTCTTCATCTTTCCTTTCTGGTGTCTGGCATTGTTTCTGTGGTGAATCATTACATGTACTTGGTTGACGTCTCTGTTTGATCCCTTATAATTATTTGTTTCTTGCCTCTTGTCAGCTTCACATTTTTAAATGGCGGTTGTTTTCCAAAGATGTGACGACCAAGGCATTCAAAGAAGGTTCTCTGGTTTAAGGTGGTCTTTTCAACATTGAAGTGTTTGGCTGCTTTTTCAAAAAAGATCTGTTTTAATGACTCCATCACCCTTATTAAAAGATGCTTCATAGGTATCATCAAGCCACTTAAATACTTGCTGTGGATGGATATCTGGAAATTCTTGTTTTGGTCCTTAATTAAGACAAGAAAAAATATATGTATTAGTTTAATAAGAAGTGCTCTCATTCTCACTGTAGTCTAACTGGTTTTTAATGCAGATCATATAATCTAAAGTATGATTTGATAAAATTTAATGATTGGGAATTACATTTAAGATACATGTAAGTAAACCTTACTAGGTACTTTGCACCAATTTTGCTCAGCATGAAAAGTTTGTTAAGACATAAAATTCTGTAATTCACTTCAGAACACAATAATTGTGTTCTTTCATTACCTCCTCCACAAACAGGTCCTTCCACTAAGGCCAGACATACAGTTGAACACTTGAACTTGGCCAGTTTCTGTGCGTTTGTTACCTTAAAGCAAATTAACAATTGAAATTAACACCTGAGGAGATATTTACAGCAGCCATGATTTCCATTTATATTCTCAGTCAACAACAAATTTTATTTATTTCTACGATGTTTTGGACTGGCCCGCATGTAGCCAATGCTAGTCTTGGTGGGCCGGTCTGTTACACTGTAGGATTTAATTGATTACAATGGGTGTCATAAAAATTATTTTTGCCTTACAAGTCTGATGTACATTGTTAGTGCCAAGTTTGAAGAGCACCACTTCAATGGTTCGTGAGATATTCTATATTATTATTATTAGTTAGTCTGCCTTCAGAACCACTGATCACATCATCACTTTTTGCACAAAAAGTTAAGTGTCTTCAGACCCAGAGGGAACATTTCAAAAAAGAAAACACTATTCTTCTTGTCTTCAAAAGGTTTTTCAAATAAGTTTCAGTTATTTTTATTGCATAGGCACTTAAAAGGCCTGGCTCCCAGACAGGTAATCCATAAGTTATACAGTGTATAAGTAGCGATTAAAATTCAAATTGTAATCACAAAAAAACGAGGCTTCAGTACTGAGACTTGAAATACAAGCTAAACGGAACTACATTGATTTGTGAGGTTTTTATAATAGAACTCCAATTATTCTTAAACATATTTCAAGTTAGCAGGGGTTTGAGTTAACTATCAGGGCTGGCTAATTTCATTACATGTAATTATTAAGACACCCCATCTGTTAGGGACAGATAATAATCATAAAATCTACTAGTACATTGTTATTTTGCAAACAGTCATGGGGTGCAATGGCCTTGAAAAGTTCAGTTATGCAACCAACCTTACCAAAGCCAAGTTAGAGTTACATGCCTGAGTATTGCAATAAAAAATCCTTTGATTCTGTACAGGTATTTGCGTCACATCTGTTAGCTTATGCTTAAGCTCATTTATGGTACTAGTGGATGGCAGAAGGAGAACCAAGCTTCTTTGGTCATAATACAGCAACACAATTAAGCTGTAAAAGAGAAAATATTTAACAATCACGATTAATTCCATAGTTTGCCAATACATGTATTTCTTTTATGGAAGGGTCACTCAAAAAGCAAACATTCCAATAAAATAACTAAAACAATACTTACATTTTTCATAAAAACACAAGATGCTCTCAGATATTTGACAGCTGTGAGCAAGCTCTCCATTTCACAGTCTATGAAATGGCGAGTTTTCTCACAGCCTAAATCAGGCTGCTAAATAACTGACAAAGTTATTGACAGTTTGTGAATTAGGTGGCTCAAATCTGTTTTGCAGCATTTTCTAGCCCATAATTACAGTTTGATGGATCACTACTACCACTCTTTATCCATTGATACTATAATAATGGCAAGTTTTGAAAAAATTGTAGCAGTGGTTTAGTGCCACCTTAAACTTACCAAAAATTTATGGTGGCTCTGAATCCCCTCTTATAATTTTTTCTAAGCTTTAATTTGCAAAAAGTGGCACCTCAGAATACCAGTTACAGTTCAGTAATAATAAATGGGGCTCACCGAGCTTGTTTTTTTAGTTATACCCACTCAAAGCTAAAATTAGAGGTGCATGTTTTTAACAGGTTATACCACTACTATGGTAACCTGTTATAGTAGTCAACTGATCATAACTTGTTCACTAATGATTGAGAATTCATTTGATACTATCATTATAGTATCAGATGGTAAAGAGTGGTATTGCGTGGCTTTGTTTATCCAAAGCAAAAGTGATCAACTATTTTCAACATTCTTGATGTAGTAAATTCTGAAAAATGTCAATCAATACAATATAGCGCATTCATAAATTCCTAAAGGAGATATGACTGTTACATTTTGGAGCTTCTTTTAAACAATGAATTGCCTTGGCATCAATTCTATTCTCCAGTTACTGACACAGGAGGAAACAAAATATTTATTGCTCATTCTTGAAATATATTGCAACTTGGTGTACCTTTAGTTACCTCGTGTACAAATTGTTCCTATGCTTGCTGGTGCAAAAAGATGGACTTAACTGTGACTTGGGTCACTCACCTGTCATCATCAAGCTCAGACATGAAGTAGAAGTCTCGACTGTTAAATTCAGTTGAAATTTGTCCTTCTCCACAGTGCATCTTCTTAGATGTACGTTTATTATGCTAAAAAAACGAAAAAGTGCTTCTTTTTATTGTTATCAGCACTATCATGGTAATTCAGGGCTTAGAGCAGTTTTCAATTTTCTATGAGTGTCGTAAACCAAAACCAGAGCAATTACTCTGACCAATCACAACAGACGTATACATTAAAAAGAACCAATCAGCGTTCAAAGTATTTACATGCAGCCAGCGCCAAGTGTGGGAAAACGCGTGTGAGCAAGTAATCATAATAAATAATCTTTATAGAGGAAGCTCCTGTCGCATTACATGGTTTTCAGGGAGGTCCTCACTAACTAAAATAAAATGACATTAAAAAAGTTTGAAAAGTAATTACCGGTACAACCAGGCAGTCCCAGAAAAACTTAACCATAGAAACTACTAAACTGAAGGTATGAAGAAGCTGTGATAAAGGAAATAAATTAAGAGACGTTTGATATCTAAATAAGTATTAGTAAAATTGTAAGTAAAATGGAAATGCTTCTAAAAGAATTAGGTGGTAACTTGTTTATATCCAAAGGCAGGGTATTCCAATCAGAAAAAGCACTGTTTAATTATCTGAGCAAACCCCAGTTACTACTTGATTTAATTATTCGAATGGTGTCCTTTGAACGGGTGTTATGACTGTGGTAGTCTAAACCGCGAGTAATCACATGGTTAAGTCCTGTCTTTATCATTTATTAAGTTATAAATAAAAAAGACAGCATTGCATTTGTCTTCTGGCTGATTGATTCATCCAGTTCAGATCTGAAAGTGCTTCAGTTGAGGAAGAATGTGGAGCCCTATCCAGGACCATCTTGGCTGCTTTATTCACTTCACTGAAACCATGAGAGGCATTTTTTCGCTTTCCGTAACCCTGCGCTCGTAATTCTCTTGCTTTCGCTTCAAGTTGTTGTCTTGATTGTGCAAATTCACGATCTCGCAAAATACTGTAATTTCTGCCACAGTTCTTCAAATGACGGTCCAGTGAGCACTGCATAACAGCCATGCTTTCTGGTTCATATTCGTCCCCGTCTTTTTTTCTAATTTCCGCAAAGAAACGGCAAAGAGTTCCATCTATCTCATTGCGAGGGATGTCTTCAAACTTTCTTCTTTCGTTACGCTGTACTTTCCACTAAACGTTCAGCCAAGTTTTTGTACTTTTGGAGGTGTTTTAGTTTTGGTTTTGGTTTTTGCCTCTCAGATTAGCAAGGTCTTCTTACAGCATAGGAAATCTTTCATTTGCGATGTTATCGCTTAAAAGGTCATGAGAAATACAAAAGTTTGGCAAATCTGCGTTGTTTAATTCGGCCATTGTTCAACAACAAGAGACACAGCAACACGACGTCCTGTTTACCGCACTGATGCAATGCTTTAAGCTGATAGGCTACTTTCCATTACCTATTGTATTTTCTTGGATTTGATTGGCTCATACAAGCTGTCCTATTTTTCTTAAATTGGACAGTTTGCCATTTTCAATAGGAAAGTCCTATCTAAAACTATCCAAATTAATCTTTAATTGGGAAGTTTTTGAAAATTACAGGATAATAGCTATGCGGACAATATCGAATTAACTACCAGCTATATAATTAACGTTGTAATTTGTCAATATGATCATGCCAGGTTACTGTAGATACTGATTTATGGTCACGCCAAGATACTTGAATTTAGTAACTTTCTCTAGTCAATCGTTATTTGCCATAAGAGCCACTAATATCATTGAACTGACTCAGTTTGGCACAGCTTCCTATGATCATGAACTTTGACTTTGTAGTCTGAATGGTTTTGGTTTGATTCTCATTGGTTGAGAAAGTGGCGAGAGTTTTTCCAACCAATCACAGAGTGAAGGAAAGCAAAACCAAAGCAATCACAAATTACTTTCTACACTCAATTGAAAACCGTTCTATTACACTGGGATTAGGACAATTAAGCCTAAATCAAGTCTAGGAAATGATTAGAGTTTTAGGTTAGAGATGGTTTTTATTATTGCATGTGGTTGTTAATAATATTATAAATTATTTATTTACATTCATTATATGTATCTCTATGATTTATTTGCTCACCTTTTTATGTGTTCTTGTTTTTTTCTGACCAACAGGAGTCACATTTCTTTTTCTCAACCTTGCTTTCTTCTTTACAATGCTTGGGCCGGTAAGTGCATCATACCTTGGTTCTGGCTTCCTGGCACATCTTCTGTAGTCTTCCAGACTATACAATGACCTCTAAAACAAGAAAGAAAAGGTTCATTGCTTCTACAGATGTAGCCTCCACAGAGTCATTTTTAGGGGAGTAATATGTCACCTCCTCCCCACAAATGCCTGCTCACCCAAGCACCACATTCCTTTCCCATTGCATAGCTAATCACATTTCACCTTCTGGATCCTGGAAAGTAACGACATGAGTGGAACATCTTTAGCGGGCATTCAGGAAGCACTGTGTACTCCATATTCAAAATTGTTTGTTTAAATCCTTTCCAGTTGTCTGTGATCTAGGAATTCCTAGAAGTGAATTGTGGCATCTTTGTCAATTTACCAACTCGATATGGAAAACCGCTTATATACCAAGCTTTACGTTGCAAAAAATGCAACAGGCTCATACAGATACCAGTAATGTGTAGGTTAGTTTTCCTTAAAAGCTTAGCTCTGACTGGGATGTCTTAAAGTGAATCTTTTATAAGATAATTTGAAATAGGAGGCTTTTTGAAAATAGTCCACAGCAGTGGTTGATTTTGAATAAATCTCCATTTGTGCAAAAATATTTTTTAACTGTCATTCACATCTGGGTCATATTTTGTGACAAATAATAATAATTATTTCCTTGTGAGACTACTAAATGTTTGCAACATGTGTACTCACACATAAAGGCGTGTTTAGAAACGAGAGAGAGAAACTCCTGGAAAGCTTTCTCTCCGAGGAATTTGTTCGCAGAAGTCTGATAGAATCGCCTTTGATAAAGCCTCTTCAATCACTAGGTGAATGACAAGACGTATATTAATACTGTGACAGATTTGTTATTGAGGAAGTGTTGCATGTTAAACAACGGGAAAGGAAAGTGGCACTTGGGTGAGCAGGCATTTGTGAGAGGCTACAAAGATGCACAGTGACTAAAATGTATCCCAGATAACTAGCAGTTGCACTTTTACACATGCATGTACTACACATCACAATTATAGCCATGATCACTATCAATTCGAGGTACAACCTACTGCCACTAGATTGTTCAGCTTCCTTTTGTGGTCAAAACAGTAGTAAGAATCATTCTTTGCTGTGCTCTGCTTTTTAAAGGGTGAGTTTTATACTCGGGATTAAGCTCAACTGTATAATTTAAGGGGGTCATCCATAACTACAGAAAGACTGTGGTTACTAAGGATGCTAAATGTATTCCATCAAGAGCAATTTTCAAGCCATGCGAGGGTGTATATTTTCTTGAAATCCATGCTAGAGGGTTTGAACTTGCATTGGACACGGACCAAAAAGTGTTAGATTTCTTTCTTTAATATAATTGATTCATAAATTTAATTACATTAAATAAGTTAAACAAAGGGAAACAAATATACATGCATAGGGAAATTGCAGCTTAAAGGACTAAAAAAATAGAATCTTGAAAAATAATAAGAGTCAACAAATTGTTCAGAACAGACCATTAATTTTCAATAAAAGGCCGGGTCTTCATTTTGTGTCAACCATACAATGTGTTATTAGGAATCAATGCAATTTATGATACATAGAACATACCTGAATTCCTTGAACAATACAACATGTTTTGAAGACAATCTCGTATGATGAGACACAACTGTTTATTACCACATAACCAGCTCCTTGAACTTAATCTTACAAAACTAAACAATTTCAGAGACACATTTAACTGTTGCAAACTTTTTTTCTAAGATGTGTTGCAGGAATTTCTGTGACACAAATTTAGCAGATTAAGGATGAATTCTCAACCCAATGTACTGTATAATTGTGAATTTCAATGTCACTGTATGACACTTGAAAGTAAAGGCAAACTAATTCTCCCAAGAAGTGTTTCGGGAACTTCTGTGACACAAATGTAAATGACCTTGTAGCAGATTACAGCTTAATTTGTAGACCAATCAACTGTATAATTTTGAATTTTTATGCCACTGTATGTCACAAGAAAGTAACGGCAAACTTTCTTCTAAGAAGTGTTGCGGGAACTTCTGTGACACATGCATACATGACTTTGTGGCAGATTAGAGATTAATTTGAAGACCAATCAACTGCATAATTGTGAATTTTATTGCACTGTATGTCACAAGAAAGTAACGGCAAACTTTCTTCTAAGAAGTGTTGCGAGAACTTCTGTGACAAAAGCGTACATGAATTAAAAGCAGATTACTGGTGAATTTGAGGACCAATCAACTCTATGATTGTGAAGTTTAATGCCACTGTATATCACAAGAAAGTAACAGCAAAGTTTGTTCCAAGAAGTGTTGCGGGAACTGCTGTGACACATGCATAAATGACTTTGTAGCAATTAGAGAATTAATTTGAAGACCAATCAACTTTATGATTGTGAATTTTATTGCCACTGTATGTCACAAGAAAGTAACGGCAAACTTTCTTCCAAGAAGTGTTGCGGGAACGTCTGTGACACATGCGTACATGAGTTTGTAACAGAGTCCAGATTAATCTGAAGACCAATCAACTGTATGTTTGCGAATTTTTATGCCACTGTGTGTCACAAGAAAGTAACGGCAAACTTTCTTCTAAGAAGTGTTGCGGGAACTTCTGTGACACAAGCGTACATGAATTAAAAGCAGATTACTGGTGAATTTGAGGACCAAATCAACTGTATAATTGTGAATTTTGTTGCCACTGTATGTCACAAGAAAGTAACAGCAAACTTTCTTCCAAGAAGTGTTGCGGGAACTTCTGTGACACATGCATACATGACTTTGTGGCAGATTACAGATTAATTTGAAGACCAATCAACTATAATTGTGAATTTTATTGTCACTGTATGTCACAAGAAAGTAACGGCAAACTTTCTTCTAAGAAGTGTTGCGGAAACTTCTGTGACACAAGCGTACATGAATTAAAGCAGATTACTGGTAAATTTGAGGACCAATCAACTGTATAATTGTGAATTTTAATGCCACTGTGTGTCACAAGAAAGTAACGGCAAACTTCCTTCCAAGAAGTGTTGCGGGAACTTCTGTGACACATGCATACATGACTTTGTAGCAGATTACAGGTGAATTTGAAGACCAATCAACTGTATAATTGTGAATTTTGTTGCCACTGTGTGTCACAAGAAAGTAACGGCAAACTTTCTTCCAAGAAGTGTTGCGGGAACTTCTGTGACACATGCGTACATGACTTTGTAGCAGATCCAGATTAATTTGAAGACCAATCAACTGTATGTTTGTGAATTTTATGCCACTGTGTGTCACAAGAAAGTAACGGCAAACTTTCTTCTAAGAAGTGTTGCGGGAACTTCTGTGACACATGCATACATGACTTTGTAGCAGATTAGAGAATTAATTTGAAGACCAATCAACTGTATAATTGTGAATTTTAATGCCACTGTGTGTCACAAGAAAGTAACGGCAAACTTTCTTCTAAGAAGTGTTGCGGGAACTTCTGTGACACATGCATACATGACTTTGTAGCAGATTACAGAATTAATTTGAAGACCAATCAACTGTATAATTGTGAATTTTGTTGCCACTGTGTGTCACAAGAAAGTAACGGCAAACTTTCTTCCAAGAAGTGTTGCGGGAACTTCTGTGACACATGCGTACATGAGTTTGTAACAGAGTCCAGATTAATCTGAAGACCAATCAACTGTATGTTTGTGAATGTTTATGCCACTGTGTGTCACAAGAAAGTAACGGCAAACTTTCTTCTAAGAAGTGTTGCGGGAACTTCTGTGACACATGCATACATGACTTTGTAGCAGATTAGAGAATTAATTTGAAGACCAATCAACTGTATAATTGTGAATTTTAATGCCACTGTGTGTCACAAGAAAGTAACGGCAAACTTTCTTCTAAGAAGTGTTGCGGGAACTTCTGTGACACATGCATACATGACTTTGTAGCAGATTAGAGAATTAATTTGAAGACCAATCAACTGTATAATTGTGAATTTTAATGCCACTGTGTGTCACAAGAAAGTAACGGCAAACTTTCTTCTAAGAAGTGTTGCGGGAACTTCTGTGACACATGCATACATGACTTTGTAGCAGATTACAGAATTAATTTGAAGACCAATCAACTGTATAATTGTGAATTTTAATGCCACTGTGTGTCACAAGAAAGTAACGGCAAACTTTCTTCTAAGAAGTGTTGCGGGAACTTCTGTGACACATGCGTACATGAGTTTGTAGCAGATTAGAGAATTAATTTGAAGACCAATCAACTGTATAATTGTGAATTTTAATGCCACTGTGTGTCACAAGAAAGTAACGGCAAACTTTCTTCTAAGAAGTGTTGCGGGAACTTCTGTGACACATGCGTACATGAGTTTGTAGCAGATTAGAGAATTAATTTGAAGACCAATCAACTGTATAATTGTGAATTTTAATGCCACTGTGTGTCACAAGAAAGTAACGGCAAACTTTCTTCTAAGAAGTGTTGCGGGAACTTCTGTGACACATGCATACATGACTTTGTAGCAGATTAGAGAATTAATTTGAAGACCAATCAACTGTATAATTGTGAATTTTAATGCCACTGTGTGTCACAAGAAAGTAACGGCAAACTTTCTTCTAAGAAGTGTTGCGGGAACTTCTGTGACACATGCGTACATGAGTTTGTAGCAGATTAGAGAATTAATTTGAAGACCAATCAACTGTATAATTGTGAATTTTAATGCCACTGTGTGTCACAAGAAAGTAACGGCAAACTTTCTTCTAAGAAGTGTTGCGGGAACTTCTGTGACACATGCGTACATGAGTTTGTAGCACATTACAGGTTAATTTGAAGACCAATCAACTGTATAATAATTATTGTGAATTTTGTTGCCACTGTATGTCACAAGAAAGTAACGGCAAACTTTCTTCTAAGAAGTGTTGCGGGAACTTCTTTGACACATGCATACACGACTTTGTAGCAGATTAGAGAATTAATTTGAAGACCAATCAACTGTATAATTGTGAATTTTATTGTCACGGTATGTCACAAGAAAGTAACGGCAAACTTTCTTCTAAGAAGTGTTGCGGGAACTTCTTTGACACATGCATACATGACTTTGTGGCAGATTACAGATTAATTTGAAGACCAATCAACTGTATAATTGTGAATTTTATTGGCACTGTATGTCACAAGAAAGTAACGGCAAACTTTCTTCTAAGAAGTGTTGCGGGAACTTCTTTGACACATGCATACACGACTTTGTAGCAGATTAGAGAATTAATTTGAAGACCAATCAACTGTATAATTGTGAATTTTATTGCCACTGTATGTCACAAGAAAGTAACGGCACACTTTCTTCTAAGAAGTGTTGCGGGAACTTCTTTGACACATGCATACACGACTTTGTAGCAGATTAGAGATTAATTTGAAGACCAATCAACTGTATAATTGTGAATTTTATTGTCACTGTGCATGTATGTCACAAGAAAGTAATGGCAAACTTTCTTCCAAGAAGTGTTGCGGGAACTTCTCTAACACAAGCGTACATGAATTAAAAGCAGATTACTGGTGAATTTGAGCACCAATCAACTGTATAATTGTGAATTTTAATGGCACTGTGTGTCACAAGAAAGTAACGGCTAACTTTCTTCCAAGAACTTTTGCGGGAACTTCTGTGATACATGCGTACATTACTGTGTATGAGATACTGATGAATTGGAAGACCAATCAATTGCATGATTGAGTCAGTATTGAGTTAATGTAGCAGATTGCATGCTAGCTCTCACCTCAAAATCCATCCTGAACCAACGAAGACTTAAGCTATAATTATACGATTCCTTCTTAGTTCTGAATTGAAAAAAAATATATGGAAAGGTTTGAGTGTTGAATGGAGCGAAATGACTTTGTGCGGCTTTTCCCTCTAAGAAGGGTATCCTGAGTGACGCCTGTAGTGAACGAGTCAGTGAGTCGCTCTGACGAAAACCAGGACATATTAAACAATGTTATAAAGGTCGAAAATATTCTAGTGCTTCGAGCCTTATTCCAGTAAAGAAGTATCTAATTGTTCCCTTTACTGTTAAAATTAAGCCAAATGCAGTGATAACATTACTTTTTGCTTTGCAGATTCGTCGCGAGAAATCGCGTTGACTGTTTTGGAGCTGCAGCGGCGCGAGTGCGATAAAAATCGCTGGGACACAGCTAGGGGACAGAAATTGCATGAAAAATTGAAAGTGCAAACCTGCCTTTCTTCGGGTTGCTTTCAAGCTTTTCTTTAGTCTCAAGCTTTATAGTTAACTTTTTGCAACAGTGAAATAGTTTTCATTACGTCTTCATTTCCAAATCACACGAGCAAAGTTGATATCATGCCAAGCAGTCTATTTGAGAATGTAATCGCACGTTTATTCAAGATTCAACTTTTTTCTTAACCAAAAGCAATAGTAAACGCCGAAATGGCAATGCAGCGAGTGGACATAGTGCCGTGTTGAAACATTCGTGACAAGTCACCCTACCTTTGTCTCGCCTTCTTTCGGAAATTGAAAAGCGCCTCAACGTGCCGACCTGAGGAAAGATCACAAGGAATAAATATATATCCAAGCTGAATTTGTTCCTTAAACAATCTAGATTATATCTATCCTTTTTTAAAGCACTGAAGTCAGTGTGAATTAGCTTCAGTACATCCAGATATCACCTGGTCGCTGGTAAAAATGTCGTGTTACAATGCAGTATTTGTCTATTGTTCTTGCGCTTATGAACGGAAGAGTCGTTAATAAAGCGTTTAACCACAAGGCCACTGATTGGAATGAGAGGCCCTTGGCACTGTGAAATAACCAACTTGTTTCATTTTCGCCTGGTTGTGGCCATGTTCTTAGTGGGAAATGGGCCGCTTAGATAACAATGTCCAACTTCCAGGAACTTCAAATGTTGCACAGTTGCGTCGCTGTCTACAAACTGGTCCTAACCGAATTGGCTAAATGAATATTCAATAAAAAAAATATCAGGGATGATTCAATTTTGTTTCTATTAGAATTAATAAGGACGATGCCATTTCGAGCCATTTCGATCACTTAATTAGAAAACGTGGCTACACTAACATGGTACGCAGTCGGAAATGTTAATAGTCAGTAAGGTCAAGGCGGTACGCATTCCTTGGATAAGAAAACGAGGCATGCATGCATCCTTGCTTTTGGTTGCCAACCCGGTATGCAGTCGTTGGATAAAACAACCGAGACATACAAATCTTTGCTAACGCGGGACGCGGTGGTTGGATAAAAGAACGAGGCGTATGCAGCCTCTTCATTATCGGTTTTCGTTGCCTACGAGATACGCAATATTTCGACTCTAAACCAGTACTTCAACATTAAAATAATTACGTCGACTTGAAATCAGCGCTTTAGACCTTACGTTTTAACTTAAATGCTTAGAAGTTAGACATCACTAAAATGAGATGTTATTTGTTTCTGCGTGTCGCGTAGGATCGTACACCAGCCATAAGCCGTAGGAACCTACACAGATCAGTCGTTACGGAGACTAACATTGCTTACCTTTTTACTGTCCACTGTCGTTGATTGCTGTAAAAGAGAACCCTTGCAAATGTGTAAATAATACTCTGATGCTCTTGGCTGCGTGTGGGTAATGCGTTCGCAATCGTGCGTGGATCACAGGAAAAACGTGAAAGTCCAAAGTTCTGTAGTGCCGGTAATCACAGTATGAGCCTTTGGCATGACACTCCCTTCCTGTGCCTTGTTGTGATAGAAAATCCAGCCATAGTTAAGCGCGACAGCACAACGACTACAGGCCTTAACAGGAATTTTTTCTGGTTGTCAGGAAAGTCTTATTTTTCTACCCTATCAATTATGAGTCTTTTCATTTTTTTTAGCCGATCTTGAAAAAACACTGAAAAAAAAATTGCTCAGCCGCCGACCGGAAACAATTTAATTCAGGTCGATTATTGCTTGCAGAGCGCGTTTTTTGTCTCGCGGCCTTTTGGATTCTGCTGAGAAGTTTTACTCAGCTGTTGTACTCACGACAGCCTGGACAGCGAACCATAAAGGAATTCTTTGACGACTCAATTCGGCCGCTTCTATTTTCTGAACGGTCTTTGAACAGTTCGATTTTCTGGATTTTGCTATCTTGATTCATGACAACGCGACTCACAACACTGATCCTCTTATTGGTAAAATCTATACATTCTGAAGAGACCAGCGGACTCATATATTTAAATATTAAATCGATACACTCTTTTTTAATTTTCATAAGAAAAATTTTTTTTAAGCGAAAAACGCAGTAGCTATATGGCCGGCAACCATAAAACACTAAATGACCGGCAGTCCAAAAAAATAGTGAAATCAAAGAATCCCGGCTAATCCAAACCATCGTATGTCGATTAGGAAAAGTCAAGCGATTCTGAAATGATTTATAGATCTCAAGTCCAGCGCTTGGTCTATGGTTTATGGGTTTTTTTTGTTTTTTGACAAAATAGGAGGTGGGGGACCCCAGGCAGTTGAGGTTCCCCACCTCGGTGGGGTTACCAATCTCTCCATACAATCTCTCTTTATTTCTCGATCGTGTTCACATGTGAAGTGGGGTACCTCGCCGAGGCGGGTTACCCGGTCAGCCAGGCCGGGTAACCCGCTTAGCTGGGATGAGTTTTCTCCATGTGAATGCTGGAGGTGGGGTGGGGTGATGTTCATCCGGGCAATTGTCTCTGAATTCTTTGTTAATATACGTTCTTAGCGACCACGCGATAGCATTTTAAACCTCACCCCAGCGCCCCGGGTTGCATGTGAAAGCCACCTTTGTTTGACCACGGCTAGGTGGGGTACTTCACCTACCCGGGGTCCCCGGCACCGCCATGTGAACAGGCCCTTAGTGTTTTTAACACTTGATCAGTTCAGCCGGTTGCCGGCCATATAGCCACAGCGTTTTTTCATAAGAACGTTGAGGGTGAGATTAACCAAAATTTTGAGAACATGCTTTGAACATACCCAGGCTAAGCGGTGAGGTACCCCAGTTCACATGTGAACGCTATCGAGAAAAAAGGAGAGACTGGTAACCCCACCAAGGTAGGGGACCTCACCTGCCTGGGGTCCCCCACCTCCATGTGAACAGGCCCTTTTTATTGTTCCCTGTCAGAGCAAATTTAATCTTAAAAGTCTACTAAGTCTGCTCTGTCTATTCCCCTACTCTTGTATTTCTAAGGAGTTTAATCCAGAAAAAGACCGCAGCACTGATACCATGAAACAACTGGAAGCAATAACTTAGTTGAGTTGGTAACTTGTGAAGTCGGTTTTGATTTGTATTTACAGTATCGATTTAGGAGTATTTGAAGGTTATCTGGTCGTCTAGTCCCACCAAGGTGTTTGCTCTTTTAGCTGATGACTACGAAATACTCTCCATCGACTTCGTAAATTAAACGTTATATGGTACCGAAAAAATAAACAGTATTTAGTGACGACGGTCTTACAGCCTTATTCTGTGTAGAACAGGTTTAAAATCTTTTAAGTACGTAATCGTACTAATTTTTACCCTGTTAAAATCCGCTGAAAATCAGCAGAGGCAGAAAAACAGACCCCGTCCCGTTCAGCGGCATGTCCATGTAGGGTCATATAACAGAGATGGTCGAACCCCACACTCCCAAAGAGGGAGCAGGATTTAATTTTCAAAGGCTGTTTTTAAGGGGCTTATATTCGGTGGGACTTGCGGAGGGGCTTATTAAAGGATGGATGCTTGCATTTCAAAATCGGTTAGGAAAACGGTCATTCATTGGTGCTTTGACTTCCGGGGGCTTATATACGGAGGGGCTATTTAACGGAGGAGTTTTTGCGTTTCGAGTTGGCTTATACATGGATGGGCTTATTTTCGGAATTTCACGGTAATTTTGGATTTTGCAGAGATGGCAGCATGTGACAAACACTAGATGCTCCACTATAATGCTCTGGCTCGTGATTAGATTGATTTTAATTTTTACGCTAGTGTAGGAATGAAACTGATTAAAAACTGAACTAAGCATTGCACCATTGAAAGCTTTTCATTTCAGTCTGTAATGTTTAACTGTTTTGAGAGTTCAGTTAGTTTGAATTGTATTCAAGTTCACATATCTTTGAAGTTTGGCCTATTCTTGTAATTCCTAATGTTTTCGGATATACGAATTCGTCTCCTATGGTTTTCGGAAGTTAGTTGAAACTTACAGAACTTCTACAGTTTTCGCCCAATTGTGTTGCAGAATCATATTTTAAGACAACGTCTCCTAAAATTTTCGCGGGAAAAAAATACAACTACGTAATCTAGAGTTTTCGATCTGACCTGTAGTGATCTCTAAAACTTTCGGAAGAGATCAAAAAGACACCTAGAAATTTCTACAGACTTGATGTTCCCCTAGAACATCCGAATAGATAAATGTTTTGTAGGGCAGCTCCAAACTCACTAAACGAGCTTGTAAAGCACTATAGCAAGCATTTTAAGCAAATATAACGAATTCTGAGATATCCCGTCGTTGGGTGCCCCTGATAGCTGTGTTGCTGTTCTTTAATTCATTGAGAAATGATTTCTCGAGGACCTTTTCTGCTGTTTAGTACACGAATTGTGGCGGATCGCTCAAAATGAATATTGTCGACTGACAATTCAAGCGCTCTGTAGTTCAAAGACGTCATTTCGGCAATTTGATAATCGATGATCAGGGGCACCCAGCGAGCCCGGCATAGTAAATCGAACCCAATCGAAATAAATTTCAATCGAACTCAATCGAAATCAATTCATGGATTGAGTTCGATTGAGTTCGGCAATCGAACGAAATCGAACTCACTGAAAAGAAAAAATATCAATCGAACCCAATCGAACGTTCGATTTTCGAACTCGTGATTGGTGTAAAACAGGCGTTGAAAATCCATAACCAGATCTTGGAAGCTCGAGTTACTTCAGCCCGCAGTGTAGCGCACGTGTTTTTCGTAAGGGAAGAAATTCCGCAGAAATCGCTTCAGATGCGCTGTGGACTGTAAGCTTCAAATGCGTAGTAAAAGGCTACCAGGAATGGCGCTTTGACGTCAAGGATGGCGAAGTTTTCAAGGTTTTAAAGAAAATAGGCGAGAAAGGCCGTTAATTCCGAATTGAAAACGAGCGCGGTCAATTAGGTCACCTTCAACGTGAACTGGTTGCTTCCCTGTGGCCTGTAAAAGTCATCCTCAAGCAGTACACTCTTAAGAGCGCGGGGCAAGATAACTCTTGACACTCAAGAAACGAACATCTGATCATTTACTTTGATATTGACCTGAGGAGAAAAATAATTTTACTGTTGCATTTACTATTTATCCTTTCTATCATGGCAGTAAGATGCTCCCAAACGTCCAATATACTGACGCTCGTTCACCTCTTACTCTCTTGGTCACTGTTAATTGTCCAAGATGAATTTGAGAGAATCATGTACATCGTTAGTAAGATATTTTTCATAATCATCCATCTACTGTATGCCGTTGTTTGTGTCGCTGTTAGTAATTTGCTTGTATTTTTGCGTAAAAGTAACCGTTTGAGTTGTCTTTCCGCAATTGTAAGTCAGCTAAAAAAGGAAAGGGTACAACAATTTCGGAATACGCGCGCGGGAATAATGATAGCTTTGTTCTGTTCTGTCCTGTTCTCTTAACTGTCGTGTACAGTTTATAAATGGGGTTTCTGTTATTGAATAAATTGTAAAAAAAAGGACAAGTAAAACCTGCTTTGATGGGCTTGCTTTGGGCTTGCTTTGTATAGGTTTACCTTCGGGGGGCCCGGGGAAGGGGGGGGGGGTTACCAGAGCCAATCGAACTCAATCCATTAAATTGTGTTCGATTGAGTTCGGTTTCCGAACTCAATCGAACTCAATCAGAGGGATTGAGTTCAATTGAGTTCGATTTGTTCGATTGTATTCGATTTGTTCGGAAATCGAACT
>JAEMWC010000655.1:55000-70000 GCA_016490735.1 Pachyseris speciosa
AGCTGTTACCATAGCAACGATAACGCGTGGCCGCTCATTTTGAACAAGGCCAATTATCTCGAAATCCAGCTAGACACTACATAACGAAATTTAAATAGTGTAAACTACTCAAATCCGGCTACTTGTAGGCCGAATTACCAATTACGTAATTCCACGTAAACCAAAGTGCAGTATTACAAGTCATAGCCACATAAGTCGATTACTTACTATTCTCACAGCGTTGTCCAGTGTATCCATGGGGACATAAGCAGTGATAAGTGTTCTGGTGATAGTCTGGATGGCATGTAGCTCCATTTAAGCACGGATGTTTGACACAAGGGGTCTTTACAGATAGAAACATCAGCATTAAACAATATTATAAATCATCTATGACGGATTAAAACCTAACAATATCATTCCGATTTGGGTAACTTGGGGTACGTTTGACTCTAACTTTTGAAAAACTCTGTTATATTCCGACCGAGTTTCTCTCAATTTAATAAGTTTTTGTAATTCTCAAACGTATTTTTTCATCAGTTCATTTATTTCATTTTTCATTTACTGTTTTCTCCATTCAAATTATATTAAGAATTACTTTTATGATAAATACAAGATAAAGAAAATAGAATGGAGAGGGGCACGATATAGTAAAAACAAATTAGTGAACTAAATAATATTTAATTATTAAAATCTATAGCTTATTACAAAAACATATAAGCACACACACACAAGGATACATCATGGCACAAAACAAGGAGATGAGTACGGAGCAAAATAATATTCTCAGTGAAAATTGCTGTTTTAAAAAGGGTTTTTGATGGAATATTGCGAATAGAAAAAGGAAGATCATTCCAAAAGTATTTACCAATAACAGTAGGGCAAACTTTTCTTACATTTGTCCTAAGGTCAGGAAGGAATAATTGTTGACAAGTTGCAGTCCGTGTGGAATAATTATGTTGCTCAAAAACGAGGGATAAAAAAAAAAAAAAACGAGGGATATCGAGAAATTTCAAGGCTTGTCATCACAAAGGTGATCATAGAAATAAACAAGTATTAGCTGACGTTTCGAGCGTTAGCCCTTCGTCGTACCTAGGAGGTACGCTATTGGTGGTAACATGGTAACGTGAAAAACAAGAATAAATTAATTTAATGAAGAGCGCTCGTCATTGATACCGTGGGGATTAAGAGTGCCGATTTGAAAGATCAATGTTTGCTCGATGTGCAGGTTTATATGAAATAGATAACATTTGCGGAGATACACGTGAAACGAACAGAGATCTTAACAAATCGCTGAGGGCGGGCATTTAAAAGTGCCAAGTTGCGACAAAAATGTAGGTAACTTTCTAGTTAGAAGCGCATTCAAAACAACTTTTTAAATGCGCGCGCTCGCGATGCAAAACTTGTCCTTTCTTTCAAAACACTCACAAAATATCGGGCCCTAAGCGATCGTTTCACGTGTAGCTCCGCAAATGTTATCTATTGCATAACCTGCACATTATGCAAAAAGTTATACATCGGCGAAACAGGAAGACGACTAGGTGGCCGATTCCGAGAACATCTTCGTGATGTTGAGAAGGATGACAAAGGTGCATCCAAACCAGTCGCTCGGTATTTTAATCTCCCTAGCCATTCCAAACAACACATGTCGATCTCCGGCCTTTCCCTACATCATGGTACCACGGAAAGCTGTAAAAATCTCGAGCAAAAATTTTTCAAATCGGCACTCTTAATCCCCACGGTATCAACGAGCGCTTTTCATTCAATTAATTTATTCTTGTTTTTCACCATGTTACCACCAACAGCGTAGCTCCATTTTCTTTATATAAACCATACACAACCCACAATTCCTCGATTCGCTCCGACGAAGGGCTAACGCTCGAAATGTAAGCTAATTGAATCCCTGTACGGTGGTCAATTTACATTATCAACTCCGTCGATATAAATACCTAAATATTTCAGACTTGATACTTGTTCAAGGTTTTGACCAGCCAGTGTAAATGGAGGAAGTCAGTTGTAATTTATTTTTTTGACAAGGTTGGAAGATGATTAGAGTTAATTTATAAGCACATAGCCAGTCATAGATATTTAGAACTTCACAGTTAATTTGCAACAAGAGTTTGTCCATATTATTATTAGAAGCTGTTAATGAAGTATCATCTGCAAAGAGTCTCACAAAGAAAAAATTGGAATTGTGCAGAAATCACACTACGGCATAATAGCTTCACCAAGCTTTCGTACTGAAAAGAAATAAAATTGGCTGAAGTTCAATATGTGTTAATATTTGTGTTTGATTCACTGGTTAGAAGTGGGTTTACAGAGAATTCGACTGTTTTTTATCGAAAGATGAACTCCTGTTGTTTTAAAGATAAATTCGCACACAGCGCCGTGATTTTGGTTGACAATTGTTCATCACTGCACAAAATTTAGAAGGAATGTCCGTACTCTTATGAGAAAACTCATCTCTTGGGTCGGAGCTCAGACCAGTGAATTTGATGCTATTGCTTCTCTTTAGTAGCGTGTACCTTCCTCAAAAACCTCGAAACTATTTAGGCACCTAAAAACTAATTTACATCCGCAATATTCAATATCTAAAATTCGATTTTTAATTACTGATCTTAATTTATCAGAAAATGATAACCTACACTGGGCCTTTTCATTGGGAAAGTTTGCACGAAGCCTGGATCCACGGATTTGACACCCTGACGAACTCACAGTCCGAATATAACAGTCTTCCTTTCTCCTCCAACGTCAATATTTTAAATTAGATCCAGCTTGCAATTAATGGTATTAATTAGCTCTCTGTGTAAATAAATGCAATAACTTACTTAGCATTGTGTTCTTTAATTTCAAAACGTACAATGAATATTTTAGACCTAAATTGTACCCTCATTCGTATATTAAATGACTTTAAAATCAAGAAATGCGTTGCTTAAATAACACTTCGAGGCATTAATCCATAGCTGTACATGTCCATTGATTCCGCCCAGAGAATTACAGGTTACTAAATCACTAACAAACCTACCCAAAGACTGAAGTGATGAAAGCTTGAATTCGCTCGAAGTTGGTTCCTTGCTCTGTATTTGTCAGTGTTTAGTAGCTCACAAAGATAATAACCTTTGGAGTCTGGATAAGCCGCGATATTGACCGAATAGCATCTTGGTTCGTTGATACAGCTGAGCGGGCAAGCAGTTTCAACCTTGACCAAAGTCGAGGACATTCTGGTTGCTAGCAGATGATGGAATTGATCGGCCAGGAAATTTCCGTAGCTCGGAGAACCAACGATTAGAGGTCGATGCAACAAGGCACCTTGGTACAAAACTACGCCTTGCACCAAATGAAAACTTGTGAATAAGATTGACTGGAAAAGCATCGTCGCAAATCGCACAAATGTTTATGAAGTACTGCAAGAGTGCATCTCCAAAACAAATTCATAATTCATCAGTTGACAATCCAATCGAGACAGGCCAATGTAGCCGAATGTATGTGCTACATGATTTCTCCCCAAAAGGGTGAGCACAAAAAGAGCTGTCATTCTTTCAGTTCATATCTCCCTGTATGAGATTTTTAGCTGTGCTTCAAATTAAAACTCCAACATGATTGTGTACAGTACTTTTTATTTGATGAATTCCATAAATTGAAATTTGTTCGAGTACCCGAGTAAGCGAAACGACGTGCGCCTTTTTTAAAAACTAGAAACCCAATTTTTCGTTTCGAAATAGGTGTGTCGTTTTCTGCGTAATGACAGACAGACAGACACTTTATTACGACACCCCTTTGCGGGGCTCTTCTGCCGTAATGTACAATAAAAAAAGAGAAGACAAGAAATATACGATAACAAAATAACATGGAGAGAAAAATATTTACATATGTAATTTTCACATTCACTATTGTATATCTTGTATTGTGGCTTGAAACTAAGTTTAAATTCAACCGGACGAGAGCTGTTGAGCAGTATTGACCATTCACTCTGATGTCATGAATATTGACACTGACAGTTTGTTTCATTACAGATGACTGCGATTTACAATTCAATAACTCTTGGTGGAATGTGGTATCATCTATTAAACTGCATTTGTCCATCCATTTACCTGTAACTCCAGGAGCCCATTACTCCTTGCAACTCTCAATTTTAAACTCGTTTCAAAAGATGAACTCTTTATTTGTTTAGCATAACTCGACAATTTAAGTATTTCTTACTAAATTCGAAGCTCGACAGCGTCTGAGTTAGCCTCCTTCGCAGCCGTTGTTTGTTTCGGTCCTATTCTCCCTCCGCACCAACGTCTGCTGAACCGAGGCGGACATTCCATTCCCATTGTGTCTGAATATCCAATCAGGAGGGAGAATAGAGCCAACACAAACAAAGGTTGCGAAGGAGGCTACGGGAACTTAGCCACCGAAATGTAAAAGTCACGATATGATTGGTCAGTTCCTGGAATGGAATGTTTAGCTCGGTTCAGCAGAAGGCGGTGGGGAGGGAGAATAGGACCGACATAAACAACGGCTGCGAAGGAGGCTACGCCTGAGTAGTCCTTCGTGGGGTTTACTTTTTAGCGGCTTCAGTCTTTAATTTTTTATCTTTAATTATCAGGCTTATTGACTGTAGGGCACATTTAAAGAAATCTTTAGATGAATAATTTCTTTTTATATAAGTATAGTTAGTGTTAGTAATTATGGTTTCTTTTAACTTATTTTTAAGCTACATGTACATTTAATTTTGATTGATTATTAGTCAATCTGTTGTTAATATTATTGTTATTTTTAACAGGACCCCTTTGATAACAGTACTGATGAACTGATGGGTTATCCTGTATAAAAATTTGCTTATCATTATCATTATCATCATCATAATCATCATCATCATCATCATCATCATCATCATCATTATTATTATTATTATTATCTCTTCTGTTACAATATTTGCTGGTCATTCATTCTGTTCATACATTAAGCACTATCCTATTCTTCCTCTTCTTCTTCTTCTTCTTCTTCTTCTTCTTCTTCTTCAAACCACTAGTTGTATAGGCCATTTCGGAAAATACCATAATACTCTTTGTTTGTCCTCCCAAATTTTGCATAAGTATTGTTTCCAGTTTCTATTGGGACTTACAATGGTCCCAAGTCATTGGGTATGTTTCTTAGAACAAGCTACTTTTTCACCATTAGGCGATAAGACCATCAACAAAAGCCTTTCTTTTTTGTCTTTTAATTATATTTGCGCTAACCGTATACGTGAAATTGGTCTGAAATAGGGTATCGAATTTTTGGTCAGGTCTGAAATAGGTCGGGAAAATCTCAGATTTTTGGTCTGAAATAGGGTAAGGGTTTGAGGAAGCGGGCCGCACATGCCCACCAAATTTTTCTGGCAGTACCCCCCCAGGGGTTTTAGTCACTGCCCCATGTGCCCCAATTACAGTTAAGACAACAGATACGCTTCTGCAGTTCCACATCTTTTATATTTCCACTTTTAATTCCTGATAGTGGTTAGCCTCCGTTGCTGGCGGTATTGTAGGTGCGGGGAGTAAAGAGCCGCTAAAAGTGGGAGGCGAAGGCGCGAGGAGAATGGGGAGGAGGCGTTTGAAATAGTAGTCGATCTTTTCTTTTTCTTTTTCTGCTATGCGTCTATCAAAAGGAAGTGCCACATCGATGATGTGGCACACTTCGCTTGCCTTTTCCAATACGACTATATTGGGCCTGGTACGATCTGAATGAAAATCTGTTTGAATTCTGAACTCTCTCAATAACTTCGTTTGGCCATTTTCCATTACTGCCTCTAGAGAATGGTCGTACCACGTTTCGTCGCATTGGAGGTCGTAATTTTGACTTTAGCAACCTGATGGTGTCTCAGGTCTTGCTTTTGAGCTAATTTCTTGTATTCTGTTGTTATATGGCTGACAGTTTCCTCCCTTTTCACCACATAGGCGACACATCGATGAAACATCTTGCATTTCAATCATATTTCGGATGTAATTAGTGCAAAGGGCCTGATCTTGTGCAGCAGCTAGGAGATCTTCAGTCTCTTTTGCATTCAAACTCTTACAAAACATAGCGAACAAGGTTTCATTACGATGTCTCACTGTTCATCGAAAGTTGTGCGGCCAAATTTAAAGGGCTTGGCTGTGAATCTTTACGTTCCTTTAACTTTCCCTTACGCATCTTTATGCATTATTATTTACGTTTCTTTCTCTTTCTTTACGCACTAGTAGCATAGTTCGGACTGCCTTGTCTACATAAAATTCAAGGAGTATTCAACACCAAAAACTGAGTTTTCAAGGAGTGTTCATAGCAAGTTTACTTTGTCTTACACTAGGTTTTCATTGGTCGATAGTAACTTTATAAAAGCTCATCCATTATTTTCAAGCACTTTCGGCAGAAATTCTTCTTTTCAAGGGCTTTTCAAGCGCCCTTGAAATCTAAAATTAAATTCCATGGCTTTACAGGAGTAGCCCGAACCCTGTAGTAGTCTTCACACTGTTAACTTGGACAACACTCAAAAGCTTGGGTGATATTACACAGTATTCCAGAGTGTAAAGGACAAATGAATAAACAGAATTTAAAGAATTCTTTTCAGTCATTTATAGGGATATAATTTTCTTCATTTTGCTTTCACGATGTTGCCATCAATCAATTTTTGCCACGACCTGCGACAGTCATTGCAAAAGTTATGCGCCATTATTTACTCCAGTCCGGCCGGCGTCCCGGCTGAATAGCAACTTTGACGATAGCGTCTTTTTGCTACAACTTTCTGTGCAGACTCATTTCAGACCCTTAACTACAAAACCGTTGTAATTGGCGACTTCAAATTGTCATTTCTCACGTCCGCTTAACTCCGCGGTTATCTAGAAGTATCTAAATCTCTCCAATAACTTTAATTTCTAACGCTAACACTCACGTTCATATTGAACAAAAAATGAGTTGGACGTAAGCACGTTGCGACTTGATTAAGTACTGCTGTCTCCACGTTGTTTATAAAAGGTCTTTATTCAATCAGAGAAATAGCACGGTCTTCTGAATATTATTAGTGCAGCTACCTACTGTACCCTTTTTCACATGTTTTTTTTTTTTTGAAATTGAACTTGCCAAGGAAAACTACAGTGTCATATTCGTGAGAAATACAATAAAAGTAAAAATTCGTTCAATTACAGCAGGTAGATTACTTAAGGTGATTCCTCTCAATTGCATGGCGCATCCTTACTGCGCATAATTTATGGCGTCATTTAGCGCGCGCTCGGGCGCGCGTACACTAGAAACATTGCGAATTTGCCTTGACATTGAGCTTTTTCAGCTGAAATTTTCCCTTTGTCGTCGTGTAGTGAAGAAACGAGCACGGTGACTCCCCTTTTTTATTGGTGTAATGTACTCGTAATAGGCACACGAAAAACATATTTCAAGGAGAAAAGAAGTTTAATAGTAAAAGTTGGATTGTTTATATATAAATGGGGTGAAACTCTGCGTTTGGAGCCAGGAAGGAGTTTGAGATGATGACGAAGTGGTCCAATTTCCTCACATTATTTGCAAGATCGGGCAATTTGAAATCACAATACGAAAAGAATATAGCCCAGAAAAACAATTAGGTCCTAGTTTTGACTACTATTCATAGTTTTTGCTACATAATAACAGCTTTCTTCAGTTGTTCATGCTTCGAACATTTCTCGCACAACTCCGTCAAAACAGTTAGAACAACGAGTATGCAGGGCAAAACCAAGCATGGTGACCCCATCTTTTTATTGCATTTTTTCAATGTCCTGTGTATGACTATCAATTGTGCCAAGTCTGAAAAAAATCTTAATAGTACATCCTTTTCAGGGGAATTACCTTAAGGTAGATGTGGAACAACAAATGCGCAATCTGAACTAGCACATTGTAAAGAAATTTAGCAGCGGCCTTTTATACATATACTAATGCTCACGTAGTCAAAGATGTACAATTTACTACATGTGTCGAAATGTTTCTAAGAAAATGTACAATTTAAGGGAATAATAACAATTTTATCCTCATATGACGACGCTACAACAAATTTGGAATAAATTCTTGCTACTGGAAGAAAGCGAGATGGACCCCCAGGAAGGAAAGCTTTTCTCCAAATTTCAACGGGGTTCCCATATTTGTCCTTGTCCTCGTCTGCACCATACCAGTCTACAAGAGCAAATACATGTTGCTGGCACTGTTCTCCAATCTTAATTGTATGGTGAATAAGGCAATCCACCTTGCCAGGTCGAAGTGCGACGCAAGGGCTAATTAGTCCATCGTCATCGGTCCAGGATGCAACTACTCTAGCTGACCTCAGAGATCGACATTCACGCCTCGAGCCAAACTTCTCTTGGCCGATAATGATACTGCCAAAACGTCGCACAGTTTTGGCCAAAGAACTGATGCTTGTGATATTCTCTCCGTACAACGACTTATAAACTGAAAGTAGTGACGAGAGCTCATCAAAATCCAGACTTCTGACTTTGTGAAAACGAGGGAGTCGAACTTCTCCTTCGAGCATCTTCCAGTCAACTGTCAACAAGTCGGAGGAGAGAGCTGCATTCATCAGCTTAGGTGCAAGCTTTACAATGTCAGTTGTGCTCTCCATAGTGTCCTTGAGACTACGTGACAAAATTGGAAGAAAGTTCTCTTCAAACGCATTAGGCAGTGTAGAACAGGAATAAAGTGGTCCGACAAAAGCTTCCGCATCAGTTGTATTTCAATGCACCTATTGTTGGTCTAAAAACTTCTCAGAATACCATTAAATCGTTCCAAACAAAAGCACCAGAAATTGTAAACTGGTCCATAGTCTAAGACACATTCCTTTAAATGTCCATGAAGGTGCATGTTTGGTTTCACACATGATTTTCCATAAAGGCGTTCAAACTTTTGACAAAACTGTAACAGCATTAAATCTGCCTTTTGCAATTCCAGGTGACTTATTACATGCCTCGAAAGGAACTTACAAGCTAATACAAAAGCCTGCCAACATTGCAAGTGCTCCTTAGGTAGAAGTCCATCCAAGACAAATAACGAGTAAATAAGTGTCCAGTTTTTCCATTGGGATGCTGTATAACAGCCATAATTAGCTGATATTTTGTGCGGCAGTCTGCTCAGCCCTGTTCCAACTTGTTGCAACTAGTACACCTGTGCGTGATTTGTAATTATAATTATTGTAGGGTATAGATTAGCATTTTTTAGACCTTTTTGTCTGGGGCAGTCACGGTAATGCACATGCTCATTAGATTTGATTTCTAAGCAATCACTTCCCCAACATACCAAAACTATGGTCTGAGCAACTAGCAGAATAAACTAAATATGATTACCTGCCAGAGTCTAGATGGTGTTCTGCCACACCAGACTTCTAGAGAGTTTTCTGCACAGTTATTTTTTCACTAATTCCCCAAAAGCAATTTTATTCCATGTCAGGCAAAATATGAAACTAAATTTAGTCTGACGAGCTGGCATTTGACCATGATTATTCATGTGTTTATTCATGTATTTACTGTGAAAATCCGAAATCAGTGAAGTCGACACTAGAAATATTTTGGGAATGTTATTGTGTTTCAAGTGAAAAGCCAATCACGCGCGAGAGAACCAAACCACAAACAAAAACGGTAATTAGCTTCTGGTTTCATGTTGCTTCTGATTGGTTGCTGCACAATGGGAAATGTCAAAATCTAATCAAAGTGTTTTCGGATTCGCACAGTTAATGTCCAGAAATGAAATATATTGTTCACTGATTTACACTTTTTTGTTGATTGTTGTATCCGGTAATTCACAATTGCAGTTAGTTAATATAATATAAATAATGATTGTCTATACAGATTAAGTAAATTATACAGATTTAACGGCAGAAAAATTTCAAGTGTAGCTTGTTTTTAGATGTATCACTCTTTTTAAGAGTTAGTTTTTTACCATATTCGAATTAACAGTTCCTGTTACTCCTTAGTAAGGGTCAGTTCAGAAGAACGCCAGTGAATTTGATGTACACCGTAAGAGTGCGTTATGAGAATTAAATGATTTATGTAACCAACGTTTTTGTGTTACTGTTGTTTTCACCGGGGTAAGGATTGGGATCTGTGATTGGATTTGGGAATTAAGGTAACTTCCAAGTGCGAGAGGCCCCTTATTTTGAACAGACGTAAAGAACCAATTTTCCTTTACAATGCTTTATTATTTGTGTACGTACTATTGCAGACTTCCCTATATTTTAATTGAGTTAAATTTGATTTTTTTCCGTCACGACTGACAATGATGTGCGTAAAGCATCGTAAAGACTTGCTTTACGGACCCGTAGGGTACAACATACATAAAATGATGTGCGTAAAATACCTTTAAGATCGACCAACTTTACGACCTTTACAATACACGTAATATTAAATATCGTAAAGAACGTCCTTACTATTCCTGGAGCACACGTAAAGTACTGTAAAGACTTGCTTTACGATATTTTACAAAACACGTAAAACATCGTAAAGAATGCCTTTTCGACGTTTTACGATGTCTGTAAAGATAACGATTTTAGTCTCTCTACGAATTCTTTACGCACTATAGTTTTTGTGCGTAAAGAAGTTCTTTACATATTTGTAAAGAGGTGCGTATAGCTCCGTAAAGTGATTCTTTACGCAATATTTAGGGAATCATTTCGCATGCGTAAATTCAAAATTTCATGCTGTGTGTAGCTTGCTGCTTATAATAATAATAATAATTACTATGCTTGAGAGGTACGAGAGTGGCGAGATCTAGAAGAGCTGCATGTTAACATTGACCAAGTTATTATATAATTAGTGAAGGAGCCATTTGGTGAAAAACGTTTTAAAAGAGAACTGACCAATTTTTTGTTTAAATTATACATTACCATGTTTCATTATTGAATTTCTAATTTTCTTCTATATTTGTATATCATATTTTTAAGTGCAGATTTTTTTAAATTACATCAACAATAATATTTGTACTCACTTAATTATTATTATTATTATTATTATTATTGTTGTTGTTGTTGTTGTTGTTGTTGTTGTTGTATCATAGAGACTCTTGTCCTTCGGCCATCGAAGTTTTATAATAAATACAACACATAAAGCGGTTATAAACATGGTGAAGCAATGCATTTTATGGGGATTATTATTATTATTATTATGACAGTGAAAATGGATGGATGCCATATGGATCCCTATCCAACCAACCTGGGGCGTCGAACGTAACCCAGGAGGCCCTGAGGCTAACATCTCTGTAGCTAGTATAATCTATAATCTATAATATATAATATATAATAAATAAACAAAAATTACTAAAAAAATGTGTCTGTTCACTCTTCTGCTATCCTCAAGACATCACTTTCAGTGTGCGGGTAATGTTCAGGGTGTGCGAGATGACGGCTCTCTGCATCCGGAGTAGAATCTCTCCTCCTCGAGCCCCTAAAATTTCCCTTATAGCCTCGTCTACCTCACTGGACCACCCTCCTAGGACATCTATGATGATGTTGTACTGCCGAATGTCATATCCTGGCAACTGCTGCTTGAGTTCCCAGCGGAGGGGGCCATACTTGGTGGTCTTCTCTTCTTGTTTCTTTTCTCTGTTCTCCGTCCACGGGCAGCTAATTTCTACCGCCAGAACTCTATTCTTCTTCTCGTGATCTATAAATCTCGCATCCACTCTGTTCTGCCTCACTTGCTCACTTACTGCAAAGAATGGGATATCCCAATATGCTTGGGCCTCGGGTGACTCGTCGGCACTGTATCAGAGAGCTGAAGCTCTCTAAGCATTTCCCAGAACAGTACTTTGAGGGCCGCATTATGACGCGTGAGGTACTTATTCTGCGCAAGCGCAGAACAACTCGCCAGCAAGCGAGGGATACTTTCGGCAGTCTTGCCACAGAATCTACATAGGGTGTCATTAGGTTGATTGGTATGGGTCTTACGTGCGTGATAGACCTTTGTCGGTGTTAGCTGTTCATAAAGTTCGAGCATCCCCGCGATGGTGTGTGTAGGCACCGTATCCCAATTCGTCAGCCATGCGAAGCATCCCCGCTGGTTCAGCTGGTCCTCTTCCCATCTAGCTGCGAGTAGCTTTCCTTGCCATTTCATTTTCTTGACTTCAGTTTTCTGCCGCTGCAGTGCAGCCTTTTTGAGGTGCCTCTTGATCTTATCTCTAGGTACATCTGCTCCATCTGTGTTGTCACGACACTTGGGGTGCGGAAAACTCAGGTCAAGGGTAATCCCCAATTCCTCTGCAAACGCTCTAGCCTCTTTGACGGGCGACTGATGACCCTGATGTGCCGCATTCTCTTCCAACGTCCACACCAGGCTCATGGTGGAGTCCTCATTGCTATACAGCTAAATGGCTGACTTGATCTTAGTCATTTTGTACTCTTCCTCCACCGATCTCATTCCACCTCCTCCCAGAGCCCTTGGCAGATAGATAGTCGCTTTCAGCCCTAGTGGGTGCTTGCCACCACTCTCACACACGATCTTCCGTGCCTGCCTATCGATGTCGCGCAGGTCTGTCAGACACCAGCGTTGGGACCACATAAGGTACGACAACACTGGCATGGCAAGCTGATTGGACGCTTGAACTCTGTTGGTGTCTGATAGTGGGCTCGACCAGATGACCGAGAGTCTGCAGGTAGGTCTTAGCAGTACACTATAGAGCCAGCTTCTCTTCTTGAGGTAGCCGTTCCGGTGCTCCTAGGAACCGGTAGGTTGTGTCTTCCTTCAGGCTATCGATGACCGTCTCCCCTGACTTGAACCCTTCAGGTACATCAACCCGGACAGTCCACTTCTCACGTTGAGCACATTACACTTCTTTGGATTCCATCGCAAACCAATGTCCTCCATCGCCTCCTTTGTCATCTTGAGTACTCTGTTAAGCTTTGCTTGAGACGCCGCGAAGACCTTCAAGTCGTCAATGTACAGTAAATATGTAACTTTGACCTCTATTTATAGTAAGGTTTCCTCTTTTAATCTTAACAAATTATGTATTGTAATTTAAAAGGGCATATAATTAGTCTACTATATCATGTCCTTCTCCACTCCTTCTTTATTCATAGTCACTGTAAGAGATCTTATACAATATGATAATGTGGAGTAAATAATAAAAAAGTTGCATATCGAAGATGCAACCAACCAAACCTCCAAAGTGAGTAAATTGAGAAATACAACATGATAGAAATGCATGCATGTAACATGCATTAATGTGTCTGCGCGATACAGTTATGAGTCATATGCACCATGATATGCCTTAATGTGACTGCGTGATGCAGTTATGGATCATATGTGCTAGACATCATTTGGTTGAAATCCAATCTGGAACTTTTCCGAATTTCCCTTGATGTTACATGCATTTCTATCATGTATTATTATTATTATTATTATTATTATTATTATTATATTATAATAATTAAATAGTGAAATAATAATCTTTATTAACAAATTCTCAAACAATCGTATATTTAAGATTGTTTGAGAATTTGTTAATAAAGATTATTATTTCACTATTTAATTATTTTTGATCTACTAGAATGCTAAAAATATTAATAATTATAATCTTATAATCTGTATAAATATTGTAAAAGTATTACTAAAAAGCTTCATCAAAAAAATTATGTAAAATGTTTGTATTTACAAGGTGATGGCAATAAAGTATTATTAAAAATTACATTATAGCTCCTTCTTGGATTTCAATGTCAATATCAATGTTCTTAAAATAACGAAAGGCTTTTCTTCTAGCTCTCGATCCTCTAAAGCAGATTAGTGCGGATCTTAATAAAGCAAAGTATGTCCTTGTTCTTATCTAAGAGATTGTTTTGGCATCAGTAGTCTTCTTAAAAATTACATTAAGGCTCCTTCTTGGATTTCAATGTCAATATCAATGTTATATAAGTTTTAAAAGCCTATGAAGGGAAATTATTTTACATATTTATAAAACGTACCATTTAAGACTTACGATTTCAAAGTTTGAGACGTTCAGGGGTAAAATTCGCGATTTTGCAAGCCTTCAAAGTTGTGTCATACAATTATTGCCCTCAAAACTGGTCAGGACAATGGGTTCGAGTTAAGTGAAAAAAATGCCGTGTCGTGACGTCATTTTGGTGCCAGAAGTTTGTTAACACACATAGAATTCTACTGTAAGAAAGGAGTTTTGGAGGGAAAAGACATGTCAAGCGAGTCAGAAATGAATGACTTTTTAAGCGAATCCGGAGAAGAAGAAGAAGTGGAGGAGGAGGAAGACGACGATATTAAGGTACTGAAATTATCTTCTGGCACCAACATTACGTCAGAGGCTGTTGTCACGTGATATTTGGCTGCGCAATTCGAATACCATTTTTGAGGGCAAAAAGGCACAACTTTGAGGACTTCAATTTCAACCTAAACGTCTCAAACTTTGAAATCGTGAGTTTCAAATGGTGCATTTTATAAATATGTAAAAACAATTTTCGCTTCACAGGCACTTTAATATGTGCTTACAAAGGTAATGAGTAATGAGATTTTCTTAACTGTTCAGTAACAGATAATGGTCAGTTGTGATGACACAAGGAATAAAATTTGAAGAATATCGGATATACATAGTTTCTCCTTACAGATGTTTCTTAGTTTCCAGGCGATTTGGTGCCCCGGATTAGAGACAACGTCGATTTTGTTGACATCCTTCCACCACTTCTGCATCTTATTTAAGTCTTCCTCTATCTGTACCATGCAAACACATCAACACAAAACGTTCCGCCGTTATTGCCCTCTCTGCAACCCTGCAGATCTTGTCCATACCATATCTGAAAGGCTTGGTTCGTTTTTACGGCCAGGGGATTTGATGAATGGATCGAACAACAAAGTTGTGGAATTGAAATGAACTCTTTCGGTGCTGTAGGGCCATGAGCACATATCATTTACCGGGTGAACTGGCAGAAGGCGGGTTTTGTTCTCGAATGTGATCAGTGTTGTTAAATTGCCGTTGTTTAAAAAGATCGGATTATCGCAGCCCCAAAACGTGGGAGGATTGTCTTTATTGCAAGTCAGGGAGCCATTTACGTGGGTTAAAGCGAGTCTGATAATGAAACCC
>JAEMWC010000655.1:72500-77500 GCA_016490735.1 Pachyseris speciosa
AAGGCCAACCCTCCCCTGACCAGCTATCAGACTTTCTTAATTCTGGACCTTTACCAAGACTAGACGATGTCTCACAAAACCTTTGTGAAGGTTCCATTACTGAAGCTGAATGCTTATCGGTCGTTAAAGCTTTTCAACGTAACAAGACCTCCGGAACAAACGGTCTAACAGCAGAATTCTTTGCCTGTTTTTGGAAGGAGATTCAGTCCTGCCCTTTGATTGACTGTCTCAATCACGGGGCTCAACGAGGAGAACTTTCCATCTCTCAGAGACAAGGAATTATTTCGCTAATCCCAAAAAAGGATAAGGACCTATTGTCCCTTAAAAATTGGCTTACCATTTCGCTTTTAAATACAGATTACAAAATTGCTACTAAATGCATTGCTAAACGGCTAGAGAAAGTTCTTCCGCTTCTTATAGGAAGTGATCAAACAGGATATATTAAGGGCAGATTCATTGGCGAAAACATCCGTCTTATTTCTGATATTATCGCACAACATGAAAATGACCAAGGAATGATTTTCTTTCTGGACTTTGAAAAAGCGTTTGACTCGTTAGAATGGGACTACCTCTTCCGGGTGTTAGAGGAAATGAACTTTGGCCCAAGTTTTCGTAACTGGGTCCACACATTTTATCATAATATCTCAAGCTGCATTGTAAACAATGGACACGCTTCGGAATTCATCCCCCTAAAAAGGGGAGTGAGACAAGGGTGCCCGCTTTCCGGGATGCTTTTTATTCTTGCCGTAGAGCCTCTTGCTATTCAGATCAGAACAAGCAAATCGATCAAAGGTCTTAAAAACGGAAACAAAGAATCTAAAGTTAGCCTATATGCCGATGATACCACTACTTTTATTCATGACGACTCGTCCGCAGTAGCCCTTTTCGCTTTGCTTGATCGATTCAGTACGCTATCCGGTCTGAGAATAAATAGGTCGAAAATTGAAGGGCTGTGGCTGGGATTGTGGAAAAACAGATTAGGTAATGACGAGCCTTTTGGAATCTCTTGGCCGAAGCAATACGTCTCCTCCCTCGGCGTAGTTTTCGCTTATGAAACGTACGTCGGCGAGAAAATCAACTTTGATGAACGGCTTGTTAAAATGAAAAAGGTGTTAAATCTTTGGTCGGGTCGGCGCTTGTCAATCCTGGTGCCTGTTTCTCAAAACCCCGAAAACGTTTCGGGCCCGAAAAACTATTTTGCATGCACTGGGTTCGTTACCAGAAATTCGATTTCTAACATTTTAAATTAACTTTTAAGAAAGCACGCTATAAAATTGAGAAATACAGTGGGCTAGTTTGTTCAAAACGCTCGGAAAATCTATAGAAAACCGACTTGAAAAACACTTCTCGGGCCCGAAATGTTTTCCGGAGTTTTGAGAAACGCACGCCTGGGGCGAATTGCTATTGTCAAAACATTAGCACTGTCTAAACTTGTTTATAATTGCTCTGTACTTGATACTCCGACCGATTTTGCTAAAGAAGTTAATAAGGTCATTTTCCCTTTTATATGGAACTTTAAGCCTGATAAAATCAAAAGAAACACACTGACAGGCCCAATCTTTAAAGGTGGCCTTAATATGGTCAATTTCGCGGACGTAGAAAAATCTCTTAAAGCTGCCTGGGTAAATCGCTATTGTTCATCGGATGGTCATCATTGGTGCGCGCTTCTTGATTCTCACCTTGAAACATTCGGAGGCTCTTTTTTGTTTCAGTGTAATTACGATTTGAAATTCTTAGATCTAGAGGGTCTCCCCCTCTTTTATAGGAACATTTTAACGGTCTGGCAGATCCTTCATTCCAAGGTACCCCTTAGTGTTAATGAAATTAAAGAGGAAATACTTTGGAATAACCGCGTTATTAAGATCGGCGGAAAGACGGTTTTTTATAAAGCATGGATTAGCAAAGGCATTTTAAGAATTAAAGATATCCTCAATGTTCACGATAACTTCCTCTCTTTCCAAGAGCTTAAAGATACTTTTCACATTCGTGGTACCTTTCTTGATTACGGTGGTCTTTTGGCCGCGATTCCTAAAGATTGGAAAAATGCTATCTTACATGGCAATCAGGAACATACCAACGAACCAAAGGTAACACAACTAACCGTTGGAAATGCTTCAACAAAATATGCTCGACTAATGTTGCTGAGAAATCTTTCTGCCCTCCATTAATTGAATCCTATTTAAGAGAACAAACATTCACTCCTAGTGCCGTATATGAGCTTCCATTCAAAATCACCATTGAAAATAAGCTAAGAAGTTTTCAGTTTAAACTCATCCACAATATTCTTCCGACCAATCAACGCCTTTGGAAAATGAATGTTAAATCTTCTCCAAAATGCGAACAATGTGATGCTCCTTGTGAAACTATTAGTCATATTTTTTACGAGTGTCCTGCGGTAAAAGGTTTTTGGGAAAAAGTCATAGATTGGTGGAATCGTAAACGTTCTGAAAACATAAATCCCAATTCAACGGAAGTTCTTTATGGATACAAACCTGAATCTAACAGCTTTCATACTTTTAACCATTATCTCTTAATTGCTAGATATTACGTTTACTTAGCTAGAAACAAGTTTGAGACCCCAGAGCTGGAAGTTTTCATTGTTCTCCTGGAAATTAAAATCCAGTGCGAAAGAGAAATCGCAATAACAAACGGAAATCTTAACAAATACAGAAATAAGTGGACCACGCTGTGCATTTCTGATTAGTGTTGGATTTATAGTAATTTAGAAAACATTTTTCTATTTGTTCTGCTTGTTGTTGTTAATATGTTGAACATTCGCAGTTCGCTTTTTTTTGCTTGTTTGTTCATTTATTTGCCGCCCTGTTATTGTAAAGTTTATTGTAATGTGATGTTAAATGATGTTTAATAAATAAATTATTAAAAAAAAAAAGAAAAGAAAAAAAAACATTGTAATTGGCTTTACCACAGCATCGAAAAGTTTATTAATGATAAATGGAATTGTCGTGGAAATGTCGCTCTTAGAGAGAGAACGTCTTAAAATGGCAAGTACCTTTGAAGCTTTTTTGCTAAGAATTTCTCTGGCATAAGTATAACGACCCAATGATGCCATTTCTAAACCTAGATAGCTTTGTCTGTTCACTATGTTTCGGGTTTCATTTCCGCATTTAAACTTACTTGAGTCCTGTTTTGTCCGTTGCCGCTAAATATCATGAAATTTGATTTTGAGGTATTTACTTTTAGTTTCCAATCTTACGCACGTCTGTAAACAACATCAATCGTTTTATGCAGTCCTTCAGGATAGGGATTTATAAGCAGTGTAGCTATGTAAGGGTTGTTGTAAGATGAAGTGACTATCTGTGATTGTAGTATTTGGTCTGAATCCAAATTGTTCTGGGCTGAGAACATTATGTATTTCGAGATAATGAGTGAATGAGAGTGTGAATGGTTGGATGGATGGATGGGTGAATAAATGAATAAGAAAACTGAGATAGGAAAGCAGCGTACAGTATTACAAGTCATAGTCACAGAAGTCGATTACTTACTATTCTCGCAGTGTCGTCCAATGTATCCATGGCGACAAGTACACTGATAAGCGTTCTGGTGATAGTCTGGATGGCATGTAGCTCCATTCAAGCGCGTATGTTTGGCACAAGGGATCTTTACAGATAGAAATATCAGTATTAAGCAATATTCCAAATCATAACAATATCAGTCCGATGATGGTAAATTTCTCCGTGGCATGTCTTGCCAGAGTGGAACGTACATTAGACTCCAACTTTCAGAAAACTTTGCCAGATTCCGACCGATTTTCTCTCAAGTTAATAAGGTTTGCTATAAATTTTACAGAAAAAAACACTAGAGCATAATAGTTTCATTACGCTTTTGTAAACGTTGTTTGGAGCTTAAGGGTGTTTTACAATTTTGCCATTTGGTTACTCTGATACTAATAACATGGGACTGCTTAGTATAGAAAATATTTCTTACAGAACGTTTTATTGCTTTTGCTCGTATTGATCAGACATAGCTGGGTTTTTATTTCAGAATCTCTCAGATTCGAGATTAAAAAAAAGGTAAAAGATAAAGAAACTTTATTTATAGACGGTCGCAATTTAAATCTGTAAGCTTGTGGGGCCGTGGGGGGAAAATGTTGGTTTTTGAGGAGAGGCGAAAACTGGAGTACCCGGAGAAAAACCTCTCGGAGCAGAGTATAGAGAGCCAACAAAGTCACCCCACTTATTAAGCAATAAAATTCTCTGAAGTTCAGTGTGTTTCTTACGTAAAAAGTTGCGTTTGAGTTAATGGCTAGAAAACGGTTATTGGACAACAGACAATTCGATTGTTTTTACCGGCAGATGAACTCGTGCTTTAATTACGGGGTGCACATAACACAGTGGTTCACTATTGTTTAGCACTGCACAACATTTAGAAGGAATGGCACTGAGAAAACTCATCTCTTGGGTCGGAGCTAGCTTATAATGTTTGAGTTATGTAACTTCACAGTTACTGGCGTGCCTGCATCAAGACCCTCGAAACTATTTCAGGGCCCTAACAACTAATTTACATCCACAATGTTCAGCAACTGTAATTAATTTTAATTATTGATCACAGTTCATTATAAAATGAAAGACTACATGGGGTTAGTTTGCACGAAAACCTGGCACCACGGATTTGACACCCGAACACTGTTCGAAGCATTTGATCTACGAGCCAACACCCCGAATTCAGTTGCCAGTCCTTCTTTCTCCTCCAACGTCAAAGTTTTCCAAATTTAAGTTAGATCCAGCTTAGTGGTGGACTTAATTAGCTCTCAGTGGAAATAAATACAATAACTTTTCTTAGCATGGTGTCCTTTAATTTTTAAACGTGCAGTGAATATTTTGGACCTCAAACTGTACCCTCATTCTTATATTAACGACTTGTTCCATAAACATTTTTACTTTAAAATCCAGAAATTCACTGGTTAAATAATACTTGGAGGCATTAACCCATAGTTGTACATGTCCATTGTTTCTGCCGCAAGAATTCAAGGTTAATAACTC
>JAEMWC010000655.1:82500-200000 GCA_016490735.1 Pachyseris speciosa
AAATTACGTCAAAATTACGTCACAGCTATTGTCACGTGTCTTTTTGGCCGCGCGATTCAAATGCCATTTTTGAGGGCAAAATAGCCCAATTTCAAACGCTTGTATAATCGCCGATTTTAATCAAGAGCACCTCAAATTTTGGAATGTTGAGTTTTATGGATTAAACTTTAAAATTAGCGCGAAACAAATTTCGCTTCAAAGGCACTTTAAGAAAATGGTCTTAAGCCATCAAAAAGATCTCTTGAAATCAGTTGTGCACTGAAGAGCTATCAAACATTTGAGGTCGCTAGTAGAACCATTTAGACACTGTATTCACTTTTGAAAGAGGCGCATTTATAACTGGAACAAGATATGCCTACAAGGGCGCTGTTTTGACGATCTCCTTGAGACACAGAAAAATGTTTTTATTGAGATTCAGGGTGCCGTGTAAGAGGCCTTTGAAACGTGAAAGACCGCCGAGATCCTTGGGAAAACAAAGCCTTAATTTCCAGTTCTGGGATCAGATGGGATGGTCGTAAGGTTGGAAATCCTCAAACCATACTTTATGAGATCGCATCTTGAAGGGGATTTCAATGATTTGCCATTATAAGTTGACAAACACTTGAAGCGCTTTCCCCAAGTTTCTTTGCTCCAGATCGCACTAATTATGCACGATGAGTTCCTAAATGAATCTTATGTCATCGACTGTTTAAGATGACTTGCAGAAATATGTGTTTATGTAAAGACGACGAAGGCCTTTTTGCTCGTGTGCTTTGTCAATGGGTATATACCGGAAAACGCGTTCTTTTTTAATACATGAGCATTTCGTGCGGAGTCTTGGCCCTGATACGTTGAGCACAGCCCATCTTCAATTTTGTGAGGGTAAATAGTCACTAGGTGGCACACAAATAGAACATACCTCCAGCTCGGGTACATTCACTGACTCTAATCCGTTATTTCAGTTGCGGGAGACAATGCTGCAGTGGGCTTTAAGAGTACGAAAATACGGAAATTGCATGACCTGGTGTCCTATGAGCCGAGGGATGGGGCTGAAGTCACGTGGATTAGGTAGCCTGTATGGATGACTATTCCTGAAGCTATAAACGCTTGCCTTGATCGAGCTGCTGAATGCGCTTGCAAACAATGATGGGCTGGTAATTGTAAACCTGCCTTGTACAGAATTGTTTTCCGGACAATGAAGAAACAATCCTCGAAATAACGTATTGTTCTTGAGCTGTAAATACAGCACTATGCGATGTTCTTGACCATGCAGCTGAAAATTTCATTTATACAATTGGGTATTCAAACAAGGCCGGCTCTTGCAAATTTTAAACCGATTTAGATCGTGATCAGTTTCTTTCTTTCTCTTTGTAAAGACCTTCTTAGCCTCTTACAGTACATCCACTTGTCAGTCAACACCTCTGCTTTTAAAAATAATTAATAATTAGACTGTAAAAAGTAAAGTAAGTAGCATGTAGTATTTAGGTATGCCATGCCAGTATCGTGTAAATTTTACGCGATGCAAATTTGAACGTAAATCTGCAATGTAAGTAAGTGAAGTGTGTAATCTCATATAGGGCGTATGCACGTTACGTCATCACCGCCATGTTGGTGTACCGTGAACAAAACATTTCTCGTTATTTTCTTTTGTTATTGTCCACCAACATGGCCGCCAACCCATTGTCATTCGAATTTCTGGAGACTGGTTGCATACCCTCTATAAGTTAGGCCTGATGAGATTGTCACGTGACAAAAATTGTGCAATAGTACCCTCTAGCAGGTCAGCATCTTTTCCACCCAAATTGAACTTTAATTGTCTTATCTCACATTCCCCTTTAGTGAACGGATCACATGGCATCTCTTCAAAAACTAATTGTTACGATACCCTAAAAAAGAACGGTTGCCATATTTGGTGCTTTCTCTCAGTCTGCCACGTTGTCGTTCTATTGCCAGCTTTTCAACGATGTTGTTTGCTTCACATGCATCTCCGGCATATCTCCCAGTCGCAGAATCTCATGCAGTCTTACGCGGGAAAAACGTGTGTAAACAAATCAAACTGATTTCCAACTGGCGATAGACAAAACTTTAGTCGCGCTTTTATCTTTGATTTTTGGAAAAAAAGAAAAGCTATACAGAGCTTGCTTGGTCTCCTGCCTTATCTGATGTATGATGTATAAATAAACAATTGTAATTGATTATTGAAGACGAATAAAGAATATTCTATGTGGCAATTATTGGCTCTCTGACAAATCCAATTTTGGCAAACGCTTCGTCTGCCGAAAATGCAGATGGTAGGAAGATTCAAGACCTCCCAACAACCGTCTGCTCGATTGTCTGACTCATCATTTCTGCAGTTGTCATTAAGGGTCAAGCTTTCCGTGATTGATGGCTATTTTTTTTCAACAAAATTCATGAACGGATTAAAAAATAGGTTTGTCTGTTACCCGGGTTCTGCTATTCTCATCTTATCCTTGTGATTTTAGGGCAGTTGTCGCCCGTTTGTTTTTCTCCCCGCATATACGGTCGCCCGAAGCCGATAATGTTTCCTTCTGTCGGATATGTTCCTTGATCTAGCATGACTTAACTGCACACTGTTGTAGCGGTCTGGAGGGCTGTTTGAGGATTCTTTTTGTGCGGTTGAAAGTTTAAGAGAAATAACAATATACTCAAACAAAATGAGATGAAGCTATAAAGAGAATTTTTCTTTACGGAATTTTTAATCTGATTAATCAATCGTGATCAAAAACAGATCGCTTGATCTATTTCTGCAGAATTGTTCCAATCGAGTGATAGAGGAAATTAGATTTTTTGCGCAAATAAATAAAATGTCAATGTGGCCGTCTTTACTTTAGCCGGTTTTGAGTTTTCACCTGGCCGTCAGAAGAAACAGTAATTAATTGGTTGTTGTCGGCCTTAGCAGAACGGCCCAAACCTGAAGTAGTGATCGAAGTCAACTTAAAATAAGTAATAATAATAACCGGCCTAATTGTATATTTTCAGGTATCGCATTCTATGTGAGGTCGGTTGCATGCATGACGCAGAAGCTCGACAAATGAAGAGGTAATGATGCCTTGAGTCGGCCAGTGTGCTACTGGATAAAAAAAACATAAGATCAGCAACTCGCAAGGCCGTTTGTTGGAGTCTTTGTCTGCTCTGTCGTTACCGTTTTCTAGACAGGAGCCTCTTTGTCTTCTCAGGGATATTAATAACTATAAAAGGGAATAAAACCGTACCAAGCAAGTCTACAAAAACTGCTAATCAGGGAATTCCGTAGTGATTCACTGCTCGGTACCCCGTCTGGACTAGCGTCTTATTCCGATGACGAAACAGGGTGCGGAATTTACCGGGGCATATGGATCCCCGGGGAAGAACACCTCGGAATGTCGGAATCAATCGTGATCAAAAACAGATCGCTTGATCTATTCCTGCAGAATTGTTCCAATCGAGTGATAGAGGAAATTAGATTTTTTGCGCAAATAAATAAAATGTCAATGTGGCCGTCTTTACTTTAGCCGGTTTTGAGTTTTCACCTGGCCGTCAGAATAAACAGTAATTAATTGCCTAATCACATTCACACAATTGCCGTAAGGGCTGTAAAGTTGGAAAGGTGCCACCATTTTTGAACGGGGGATGTTGGAAAGGGGGTTTTATGAGTTGCACTTTAGAGGAAGTGATTTTTTAATACACCAGGTACAATTATGTGGCAATTATGTTCTGTCCAGATATGTCAGATCCTGACTGGACCCTTGCCAGCCAGAATCACCTGTTCAGAAAATCGCCGCGATTTTATCTTTTGCTCGACCTCACATGAAGCTTTTGGCTTAATTAGACGAGTCATTTGATCCATGTCATCAACCGCCGGTTGCCTGGCAAACATGATCCTATTCAAAACAAAACATCGTTAGTTTTTTTACGCTTTGCGAGCGTGGCTTGTTTTGAAGTCACAGAGGACTCCTATGCAGCTGTAGATTATTCTTTGTGCCGAAGTCCCGGCTGATTCCGACTTGTTGTAAAACGGGACTAAATGAAAGTAAGCGGGGAATGTGGACTTAATTTTCACTATTGATAATATGATAATTAGGAGTTAAATTTCATCATGGGCTGTACTGGGTTACCCTGCGAGCAGAAAAAAGAGGCCCTTCGATCTTCCTAGATAAGAAAGTAATCGAAGGGCCTCTGCTCGCAGGGTAGTACTGGGTTAACGTTATTCCATTTAAGGTGGCTCCATCGGGAGAACAGCAATAGTATGGCGCGCCATTGCTGTACATAGTGGCACCGAAGTCAATCTTCCAGTTTATTTCTTCTTCCCCCTCAACTCACACGAAGAAAACAAAACGTAATAGGCTGAGAAACCAACTAACGTAACCAAGTGAACCATCGCCATTTATAACACGCTTTTGTTGAGTTGAAACCACCGAAAGATGTGAAGCTTTGACTACATATGTTTTTTTTTTATTTTGCTTATTACGCCAATGTTTTATTTCGGTGTTCTCCTCGTCATAGCCTGACTATCAGGATAGGTTTCTTTACCCCCTTACTTTCCCTGCACCCCACCCCTCCCTCCCAGGACGAGCTGATACTCAGGCTAACCTTCCTGACCGTTGCCTAATTGGCTTCCAGTTTGAAGGGCGACGTAAAAACCCCACATACTTGTGCCCCGTGCTGGGGTCTATCATATCACATATCTTAGGGTTTAGTAGATGCTGGACGATGGCCTAGCCACCTCTTCTAAGAGCCTCGGAGCTTCTATTGGTCATAGAAGCCTCTTACGAGGCCTTATTAATTTTGTCCCTTGGCGCAGATAAGGACTGATGATGATAATGATGATGATGATGATGATGATGATGGTGGTGGTGGTGGTGGTGGTGATGATGATGATGATGATGATGATGAAAGTTTTAATTACCTACAAAAGATAAGGGAAAGAGGATCGCATGCGCGTCAAACACCTGGGGAGAGAACGGAGAGATAAGTGAGAGAGTGTGATAGAAGAGGAAGGGACATTTCTTTTTGCTTGTGACATCTTGTCACAAGTTACACACGCAACTGTAAGTAATAGATAAAGTATGAGCGGGAGATCTTAATGGCGATTTTAATGCCGGCAAATTAATTATCTGAATTATGGAGGACAGTCATTTTAATTTGTTGAATGAGGAAAGCCATACCCTTTTAGGAGCTGGGTTATGCATTTTCTATTAGAAGAAAATCTTTAGAGCGATTTTTAATTCAGTGTCGTAAAGCCAAAACCAAAACCAAAGCAATTACTCCGACCAATCACAACAGACGCAGACAGCGCAATGAGTCAATCAGAATACGAAGCAATTACATGTAACCGGCTCAAAGCGCGGGAAACTGCGCTCGTGAAAGTCATGGTTTTGCTTCTCATTGGTTGAGAAAGTGGCGCGAGTCTTGCCAACCAATCACAGAGCGAAGGAATGCAAAACCAAAGCAAAGGAGAATTACTTTCGACACTCAATTCAAACCCGCTCTAACAAAAGTTATTACTAATCCATAATTCATTAATTTCTAAAAAGAAAAAAAAAATAACGTTTTCAAAAGCTCCTTTCAGTCACAAATCACTCCAATGGACGGGTTCTACGCAGGCGCCAGCTGGTACTGTTCGACAAAAGCACCGCTCACATGTATTTCTTTTCAATCGTATTTTTTAGCTGCGGGAAGTCTGTCGTCTTTACGCCAACGAGCGACTGAATGCTCCGCAAACGGAGATTTTTAAAAGCATAAGTTTTAAGGAAGGGGATTTTTCTCATTTGCGTGCAGACAGCGAAACAGAAAGAACATGGTGGTTCTCGAAATAACGCGTTTTTAGAATCATTTTGTGGCAAATAAAGACGTTGGAAAACCATTACACAAAATAATCGGTATTCAAAAAACTTGTGCAGGTCGAACCGGCACCACCCGTATACAAAGGGAGATGGATGGGGGGAGGGGGCGGGAGGGGAGCGGGGGAGGGGCGGGGGAAGGCGGAGGTGGAGTGAATTGGGACCAGCCTCATTCCCAGGACTTTTCCCTCGAATTAAGAAAGTGGGCTAATTCGGTGCGGTCAGGTGTTGAAATATCTCATTGTATTCAGGTTGACAGATTTGATTCCATCAGGAGCCCATGAATAGGAGCCTCCATATGCACTGTTTCCTTGAGTCAACGTTTGCGCGTATCTTTCTATTTTTAGAACTGCTTTTTCTGCAGGAGGCTCCAATTTACTGGCAAAATCTGTTTCCAGTAAGTTCCGCACACAAGCATCCGTAATAAAATTGTGGCCAAAGGTGGGGAGCACGTTGTCCCGATCCTTCTCTTGAGCATTGTACACAGTGCGTGCAAATTTAGAAACCCGCAACGTTCTAAAAATAGAAAAGATACGCGCAAAGGTTGACTCAAAGGGCTTGTATGGGAGAGTGAAGCTCCTATTCATGGGCTCCTGATTCCATTTGATTTATTTAGAGTTGATTTGATTTAGTCTCCCCAATGAGTAGAGCATCTGTGCTCAGCTAAATACATTTGAGACTTAAATAAAGTGATTATTATTATTATTATTATTATTATTATTATTATTAAAACAGTAAAATACCTGATTTAAAGGAGCAGTGTCACGAGCTGGCGCATGCTCAGTAGCGCACAAAATTCTTGATAAAATTGGTAAACTCTTTCAAGTGCCGTCGCGAACATTGACCATGGGTTTATATCTGAGTTTATCTCGGCCATCCTTCGTTCTTTTCGTTTGACTGTACTCTTCTGCGTTTAAAGGCAGAGTTCCTAATAGAATTCTGAATTTTATTGTCGCAAGATCAGTGTTTGTAGTAATTTTGAACAGGTTTGTTGTCGGCTGCTGCTATGTCGAGCCTTGGCGGCCAAAGACCTGGAAACGGTCGCAAACGGATATAAAACCTTCAAAAAAATGAAGATTTCTTTTTTTTAATCCGCCTTAAAAAGCCGACGAAAGGTCATTTTAAAACTTAACGTCAGCATGTCAGTGTACATTGATAAAAAAACTGGAAGGGACTTGCTTCCGTTTGAAAACAAGGGCAGGGAAAACTTCTACAGCCGAGCTAAAATAAAGGAAACACGGTATTTCATTTCGTCTCTTATTTTACCCTTAAAAGTCGATTTTCTGTTTTTATTGATTGTGGTCGGAAAGTAAATGCTTTTCGTGTGTTTGTTTTGTTGTTGAGATTTGTTTTTTTTTTTTTTGAGAGTTTTTTAGAACTTGTTTTAGATGTTCTCCGCAAGAATTTTCTTCTGACGTTTTAAATTTCCGGAGATCTGATCACACGGCCAAACATCATTATGGCAGACAGCAGTGAGACGAAAATAATGTGAATTCTGTTTTTAGTTTTTTATTTCGCTGTTTTTGTTTATTCAAAGTCTACACAGTTTTTGAATTAGTCTTTTATTTTTTGCATTGAAGTTGAAATCGTACCATTCAAGATAACAATGAAGTGGTTGTTGTCGGCCTTAGCAGAACGGCCCAAACCTGAAGTAGTGATCGAAGTCAACTTAAAATAAGTAATAATAATAACCGGCCTAATTGTATATTTTCAGGTATCGCATTCTATGTGAGGTCGGTTGCATGCATGACGCAGAAGTTCGACAAATGAAGAGGTAATGATGCCTTGAGTCGGCCAGTGTGCTACTGGATAAAAAAAACTTAATGATCAGCAAATCGCAAGGCCGTTTGTTGGAGTCTTTGTCTGCTCTGTCGTTACCGTTTTCTAGACAGGAGCCTCTTTGTCTTCTCAGGGATATTAATAACTCTAAACGGGAATAAAACCGTACCAAGCAAGTCTACAAAAACTGCTAATCAGGGAATTCCGTAGTGATTCACTGCTCGGTACCCCGTCTGGACTAGCGTCTTATTCCGATGACGAAACAGGGTGCGGAATTTACCGGGGCATATGGATCCCCGGGGAAGAACACCTCGGAATGTTGGTTGTTGTCGGCCTTAGCAGAACGGCCCAAACCTGAAGTAGTGATCGAAGTCAACTTAAAATAAGTAATAATAATAACCGGCCTAATTGTATATTTTCAGGTATCGCATTCTATGTGAGGTCGGTTGCATGCATGACGCAGAAGTTCGACAAATGAAGAGGTAATGATGCCTTGAGTCGGCCAGTGTGCTACTGGATAAAAAAAACTTAATGATCAGCAAATCGCAAGGCCGTTTGTTGGAGTCTTTGTCTGCTCTGTCGTTACCGTTTTCTAGACAGGAGCCTCTTTGTCTTCTCAGGGATATTAATAACTCTAAACGGGAATAAAACCGTACCAAGCAAGTCTACAAAAACTGCTAATCAGGGAATTCCGTAGTGATTCACTGCTCGGTACCCCGTCTGGACTAGCGTCTTATTCCGATGACGAAACAGGGTGCGGAATTTACCGGGGCATATGGATCCCCGGGGAAGAACACCTCGGAATGTTTGGTGGGAGTGTGCTGCCCGCTTCGCTAAATCCTGACCCTTTTTCAACCAAGATAAGCCGTTTTCTGTGCCCGTTTACAGAGCTTTCCGCAGACTTTTAGAAATCGTCCTCCTGGCTTTATTGCAGCTTAATTAAGCGTGACACTAGTACCGAAACAAAACATTGTGCACGCCAACAAAAGAGCTGTAAAAATTTACTTCTGATGATATGTTTTTCTGACTTCCGATTCTCCCCCTTTTCCCTTTCTAGTTCCTTCAAAAACCTTTCTATACCCCAGTTCGGGCCACAACGGTTAAAATCCTTACCCATTTTCAGACCAAAGCTTTTCTAGAGCCATCCCTTTCAGGCGCTTTGTTTTGTCACGTAGTTAGAAATGGCTTCAGAAATCACTCGTCGGTGTGAACGAATTGGGCGATTATATCAGTTACCGACTTTAATATAGCACTGAATGAACACTGGTTCAGGCGACGGAAATGAACTCTCGCCGCACATCCCACCGAGGTTTTCATTGTTTTTTTTTTTTTCTCTTCCCGGAATTTCTTACAAAACACGCGAATCTACGCCGAATGATTTATAGTAGCACAATCTAAACTGATCAATTTATAACAAAAAAAAAATCTTTTAGTCTCTGACTCTTTCCATCCCACTTGCAGAATATAGTCTAATAGTTTGAGTCGTTGGAAATTTCTTCTAAAGCTGACCCCGCCTTAAAAGAGACCGATTTCTGAACACGAACGTTTTCCTTCGAATTCAGTAAGGCTATCTGCGTCTTCTTCTTGAAGATGCTTGCTTCGTTTCGATTTGAGATATAGACTTTGGATCCTTATCCCAAAAGAGTGTGAAATAATGCGGTTTCATTGCAGTTTTACTCCTTACGGTTAATCACGACAATGTTTAACAAGTTGTCGTAGCTAATGTTGATTTAAAACAGGTCGCTTACACTTAGACGTAACTGGCGGAAAAAACACAGGAAAAAATAATTTCTTGAACCTCTTCCAGGCTGCCTTTCGTCACTAAAGTCAACGAATTGTTGAACATATAAAAGGGAAGACTATAAATAGCAAAGTTCCGGATAACAACTGTTTGACACTTTATATAGGATATAAAAAACCACGAATGTTCCGGCCAGCTTCATTGAATCGATTTGCTATAAAACGTCGTTGGATAAGTCGTTCATTGAAAATAGTTGAATGAATGTGATTAATCTGCGCTTGAAAATGCCTTATCTACGTAGTGTGATCACGAGCTATCGCTTTAATAATTCCAGCAATTGGAAAAGGAGTGGCTAACGAAACCACCTGGTGCTTGAAAAGATGTATTTTTAGCTAAAAAATGATTTCCAGGCACTGCCAGGTATTTCGACATCTAAACTTCAGAACAAAGTCCAAGAATGGCCCAAAATCAACAAATTAAAAAGTGATCATGAAATATCCACAAAAAAAAAAACGTCTCGCATCTTCTACAGTGTTTACAATAGAATGTAGAAATAACAGATGCGGAGATCAATAAATTTTTGCGACCGGATCAGTTTTGCAAATGATCTGATCTCCAGCCCCGTCCCTAAATATAGCAACTAATTTGATTGGCTTTTCAATCTCTTTTTTTTTCCGCGACTTCGACCACAGGAAACTTGACACACATATACTGGTATCAAGTGGCAGTAAACCCAGTCATGAGAGAGACACAGAGCTAGCGAGTGTAGTTTGATTATGGCTGTGTTATGGAAGTTGGTCGCAGTTTCTATCGTGCTCATAAACAGCATACAAGAAAGGCAATGTTTGGGCTCCTCACGCGGCGAAAGCTGTGGGCCGTGCTGGTGTTGGCTGGCTGACCGCAAAGCCGATTGTACGAGTCGAAATCTAACGTCCATTCCAGTTGAAATTCCTGAAGATGTAACTGACTTGTAAGTTGTAATAAGTTCGTTGGCCGTTTTACGTTGTCGTGATGCATGAACTATAACGTAATTTCGCTCGTTGCGCAGGGGGATTTCTTCGAGTTGTGTTCTTTTCAAAACCATCAAACCTATCTCTCTCTCGAAGGTGTCAAGCGGCGCTAAAAATAGCAAGATACCTTCCAAAGATCACGTACTCTAACTGATTTATTTCTCGATCATCTGCTCGTGCTGTTCTGCAAAGGTAGAGGGCTTTGGGCAGGTTTAAAAACCTCTCGATTCCCATGGCGTCTGCGCTATTTTGGCCGTAATCGCTCAGCAGTGGCTAGTTAACCGGTACAAATCTAGCAAAAAAGCTTTTCGTTTTGACTTGTATCTCGCTAAATCATTTGCGTCTATCATAAATCTAATCGGTTTGAAGTGTCTTTCTCAATCTGTTCATTTCAATTTCCTATAGATGTCAAAATCTAAAATTATTATTTTGGGCCAATTATTATTTTGGGTCAAAAAGCTTAACGAATTGAACGAGAATACTGGATGGTGTTTATAAATGCTGTGATTCGATTTTATCCCCATAGTCTGCTTGACACATTGAGAGATCCTAAACCCTTGTGATTTTGCAGCTTTTATCAAAAAGGTTAATTTAATTACGTCTAATGTTCTTGGGAACGGGAAATATCTCGCTATATTCAACAATGAATGCGAGAAAAAATTGGTTGAAGGTTGCATTTGTCGATCAGGGTTTGTGCATAGCTTTGCTCAGTAACTGCATTTTTTCCATCGCTATGTTATAAGCTGTGTTTACTTATCAAACTCCAACACGCCTGTCAGTCGCCTCCTTGACACTGCGCGAAAACATGAGGTTTCGGAACCCTGTACAAGCATGAAATAATCAAGGTTCTGCTTGGCTAATTATATTGAAACTGAACTAGGCGCACTGTAACCTTTCCTCAAGCGATATAAATTTGTTAACATTTCGAGTAGTGTTTGGTATTTTTAGGCTGTCTGTGCTTAATTCAGAAAAACTCTTCTTGAAATATCAGAGGTTATAGAGTACATTTTGGAGGTTTTTTGCTGGTAGGGGGCCAAAATCTTTCTTACGTAAAAGCAACAGATTTTTTTACATTGTTCGTGATCGCTTTCACGCGTTTATCGTCAGATAACAACTAGAAACAATTCAAACTACGTAACTCTTCGAATATGTTTGGCGTACTATGTAATAAATTTACTCTTCGCTTACTTTAGCTTGTCAGACCGCGGAATACTGTTGTTTATTTTGCTAATCCCTAACTGCATATCATTCATTTCAGGGATTTAAGTGACAACATGATAAAAGAGCTTTCGGACGCGGCATTTGTTAACCTCACCAAACTCAAAAAACTGTAAGTACGGGATTTCAATCACTTCTAGTAGCTGCAGGAGATCGTGGCAATTGCGATTGACACGAATATTGCAGTCAAATATACGTTATCGCGTCTGCTTAAGCAAATACTTCTGGATCACACGTGTTTCGTGATAATGGGTTTGTACAAGAAAATAGTGTGAATCTATGTAAACAAACATCCTATTAGAGTTTATTCTCTTGTTTATATTAGCGCTCCCGCAACTCCATTTTCGCGACAGGCATCCGAATCTTTTATGTGATGCCGCAGCTTCTCAGTATTTCCTTTCCTCTGTGTCAAAGATATAAATTTCAGGATATCTCCGGCTGCGTTATGTACGAAACGAGATAGCTTTGAGGTCAGAAGAGAACTGTGAAATTGCTAGAGTTTTTATTTGTTGAAAATAAATGACTAAGAGTTGGCGAGCACACCCGGGAGCACACCATATGTAGCAGTATTAAAAAAAAAACATTCGAGATGAACACAAAGGGTTCTTTCTGGTCGCCTTCAAGGAATTACCCGGAACGCCGTCACTTCAACAAAAGCACCTTGTTTAGATGTTTAATTTTAGACTGGCCGTTGTTGTTTTTAGAGCTTAGCAGTGTTTGCGTCTCGTGAAGAGTGTTTTTAATTTGACTTCTTTATAAAGAAAAAACAAACTGGCTTGGCCTCTGAAAAAAATACCGTCATTTCCCTAAATAGCTGACATCGATGGTTCGTGCCCTCGTTTTTGATGTACTTAACCATTTTTTGGCTTCTTTGTTAATCTGTCAGTCCCAAACTAAACAACGTTCAGCTAGCTTCTTCACCCCTGTTCTATACCTCGTGTAGCATTCTGCATTCGTATATCTTTCTATTTATTCAACCCTGTTGTTTGAGTTCCCGCTTTTTAAACGTTATTACGGTATTAAGAAGAATAAATAGAAAAAAACAAGCTACGAAACTTAAAATCATCTCAAGTCCTTTCCTTTGAAATCAAATTTTACACTTCCATGTAAGTTAAACCCAGGTCAGTTTGCAACACTCTACAACTGTCGTCTATCCCTGTCTTAACGAAAACGTAGGGCAGATCCTCGGCGATGTTGAAAGAAACTTGTTTAATTTATTTGATGATCTATCCCTAGCAGTCGTGTGGAAATTCGCTCAGAAAACACTTTGTTTATCTTTGTTTGGAATGTTTGAGAAGTCTGAGGCGACCATTTGGAATACCGTTTGGAATATCCATTTATTTGTGGCGCAGAATTTTCTAGATCATCATCGTGGCACAACAACCAACCATTTGCGAGCAGACTTTGTGACTACCGTTTACCTTCCCTCCGATATAAAAATAATGTCCCAAAATGGAATAAGCTGTTTACAAAAGTGCAACCGCGGAAGGCTGCTTTCTCACGTATTCAGGAAATTGCTTTAGCTACACATCACTTAGCTTTTTGGAACCGTAACCGCATCTTTTACCACTAAGAAACTGTCATGAACTGTTATGATTGCGTAGGCGATGGTTGCTTTGACCAGAAGCGGAAATGTAAGCTTCCCCTCGCTAAAGTCACCGGGTTCAATTCTATTTCAATTTAGAAAATCGTAGCTAATGAGCAACACAGGAAAGAACTGCCCAATAACGTTTTTTTAGCTGGTTTTAACAGGATTTCATCCAATCAACACACAACTTCCTCTCACTGCACAGGACAATTAGTTGAACAGAAAACTCTGCTCACTACGTGACAATGTCCTCCTGATTCCTCAAACACTGAGAATTTAAATTTATAGCCACCTTGTGCAGTACAGAAATTGAAAACTGCCCTATAGCTTTCCTTTTAAATCGCTTTTCTAAAGGTCAGTGAATTACTCTCACTTCCCAGATGTTGAACATGATAAAGCAGCTCCCCACAGTCTACAAACAAACTTTATTTTATTTGAATAGTTCACCCACACAGATTAATAATAATTTGACTTTACCGCATTACATTAATTTAGGCATGTCCTCAGGAAAAAGGGGTCAGAGACCGCATGGTTATGCTGTAAAAAAAAAAAACCAAACAAACAAACAAATAAAGAAAAAAAAACAAGAGACGGCAATATGTTATTGTTCATGTGGTATGCGAAACTCCCACGACTCAATGGCTGAATTTTGATATGGTCTGCACTCGGTGAAAAGTTTGGAGACTTTTTGCGGTTAACAATCCGGAAACGCAAACTCCCTGTTTGTGTCTCTGTTTTCATTGCAAATAGAATGAAATAAAGTCTGCCATCGTTTGGAGACACAAAGCATCACGAAAGCGTTCTATTTCGGGGCAAAAATGTCCAGTGGTTCCGTTGAAAGCTCAAGAAACACAACCACAATTGTTTCCTTTTCCCTTCATTTTTATTTTTGTTAGCGTGATCTATGTATTTCGAGTTGAACCCAAGTAGGGCTACTTAAAAATAAGCTTGAAAATCCTACATTTTATATATTTATTATATAGTGTTGCGGGATCTTTCGGCGGAAGTTGGAAATTGTTTGCTGTGATTTGCACATTAAAAGGTGCTTTCCAAGGTTTGATTTCAAATGTGTAATCGTTGCAGTCACTCCCTTTATCGGCATCAAACCAAAGGTATCTTATTTTTGCTAAACGCTTTAAGCTTTAATCTGCCTCTCAGTCTAATAGCATACAGTTTACACAAAAACAAGCCTTCAAATGGGTCCGCACGCAAGCTCCGACCATGGAGGCAAACAAGCCAGAAGCTTCCCCCGATCGTCTTAATTGTGTAATGCTACAATTTAGCGGGCCGCTTCCTGTTTAAATCATCCTTACACGGCTTTAAAGCGATGCAAAGAAGATTTAGTAAATTTCGCACACAAATACTGAATTAGCGAGGGCACCGGAGGAGGGTTGAAAACGTAACGTCGATTGTTATCATCGATCGAGGCACCAGCCATGACCCTGTGATGCTCTTGACGATGGCTTCTCAAAGCCGGCTCTCAAACCAAAAGGAAAAGTCCACTTGTAAAAGATCAAATCTTCTACCCGTAACTCATACAAATAAGCTAGAGAAGTCGTGGACTGCCGCAAAAAAAGGTCGCATTTGCCATGACACCTTGGTGCCACAAGCAACGGTTTTTATAAACTCAAGTTTATTAGTAGATCTGATCATATACCAACTGGACAATTTCTTTCAACAGGGCTTAATGAAAGCGTAAAAATAGATTTAAGTCAGGAGCACCCAACAACAAGTTTCGGTAGATATCTGTTCGGTGGAGGGTAATTTTCCTTGCGCTTTCGGTGTCGATTAAAGAGTGCACTCGGATTTTCGTAACTAAAGCGTGGCCTAAAAGATTCGCAATGGCAAAATCATAGCCCCTGAGGTTTTCGGAAGGGTCGTTATTGCTGTTTTCGGCAGTCAAAAACGTCAGCTAGCATTTTCGGAAAGAAAATAGTTCCCTAGAACAGCCTGCATTTTCTCAAAGGAAGATTTTGTGCCCTAATATTTTCGGTTAATTAAAATTTCAGCTAGGAAATCCGAACAGATGAACTTCTTCTAGCTTATGAAAACATCGCTTTAAACAGACTTCAAACACCATAAGGTACTTAAAAATACCTTTCTACAGCTTTTGGTTGATTCGGCTCGTTGGGTTGGTGCCCCTGTTAAGTTGCTTGAGTGCTTTACTGAAACCTGGAAAAGATAGGAAAATGAGCTCAAGCACAGTGGCTTACAAACAATCTGGGAGAGGCTTCTCTCATAGGAAGGTTACAGAGAGCAAAAGCGATTGTTTTGTGGGCGACTTGATTGCAGCAGTTGGTACACACCCAAGCCCGCACTAAAAAAATATCGACACCTTTATTTGCTTTCTTTCTTTCTTCCTTTCCTTTTCTTTTTCAACAAACTTGTCGAACAGGCAAAACTAATCAGTTCTTATTCAATCTGCCATCAACGAATTGTACTTCGACTGACCAAGCCAAACTTTCAATTGCAGCATGTCAACATCACCTCAATATTACATTTTTTTAATACCGCACGGGAAGATTCTTGAATCGGCAAAATTATCACGGTGATTTTGCCCCGGCGCGCGCTGTTTATATCACATGCTATGCACGAATTAGCGTAGTGATCTAAATTTATGATTGCTGGTGAAGAGGAACAAACAATCTGAATTGAAATGCCTTTAGGCAGCCCGTCAAGGACAAAGGAAATAATGGTTTTCTATATACTTTTTCCCTTCAAACGTCCCGATAAAAAATTTGTTTTGATATTTTTGTATCATAGTTACTGATTTGTTATTTTTAGCTTTCATGTGCCTTTAAGGGGGAGGGGGGTGGTGGTGGAAAATTACTGGAATTTGATTGAAAAGGTCTTCTTTTTTCGTTTATGGTTTCTCATTAGCCTCTTCCCCGTGTTAGAAGTACAAGGATTTTAAACCTTCCAAGGGAAACTTTTAAACTGATATTAACTTATTCTAACAAATGGCACGAAACCAAATTTCTTCCTTCTGTATAGGCTTGTTCAGCTGCCCAAATTCCATACTTTATGAAAGGTTGATTGTACCAAGTAACTGTGAAAACTGAATGATCTAAACTTCGGCTGTCCTACTTGAGTCCTATAGGAACACACTTTTGTAACACGAGTTCTATGTATTCCGACTTGGACAACAAGAAATTCTGTAAAGTGACACCTTCAGTTAATGTGTTCTTTTTTGTAAACTTTCCAAACTCTCAGCATTTTCGTTTTAGCGTAATACTTCCACAGTTGTTTCCTGTTGTGTGCCGATTTTCAATGGAGATTTTTATAAGGCTTCTAAATATATATTCGAAACTCTTTTTTAGTCATTATTCTGTGAGATAACACTTTGAGTTAGCACTTAAAAGCGATAAAGAGCTTTCATTGAAGTAGAGTACTCTAATAAATACCCTATAAATACGATGGAATCTTTACTGTAATTCTTTTGTGAGATAAAAAAAACAATTGAAACCTATGAAGCAAGAACGTTTGGGTGAGGAACAATACTGGAATTTCTAGCGTTTCTGACCGTCCTCGAATTCCTTCTTGATCTCAGTTTTACAATTCTATCGTTTTGATAAACCCTAAAAGTCGTCTGAAATATGTGTGACGCAAGGTGTTTGAAATTCGTATTTGTGCAATCATTCCTGCCCCACAAGCCATTTTAGGTTTAGAGAGATGGGGCGAAGTCCATGTTTATCAAATTCACGAAGAGACATTTCTTTTGCATTTTCGTTTTTTATTATTATAAGAGCGGCTTTTACGTCTGTTATAATATTCTCATGATTTTTTAACTTTCATATCACATGCCTGAAACAGGAATAGAAGCTTAATTTATTTTTTACCACAGTCTAAATAAAACCCGTTTACAGACTGTTTATGGAATAACAAAATCAATGCGTGAGCTCTGATTGGTCAATCAGCTATGGTTTATTGTTCCAGTTCTATGGTTTATAGGCTGATAAACCACTTGGGATTTTGGAAGAAAACTCGAAGAATCCGTAAATTCTTCGAGTGTTTTCCAACATCCCGCGTGGTTTATCAGCCTATAAACCATAGAAACTTGTGGTATATTGCTTGATTGTGTCCCTTGTGGTCGCCATTTCCGATTTTCGCGCCATCTCGTGGTCTTCCCTTGTTTTTGTTGGTTCATTTGTTATTACCTGTTGGCAGCTGCCTGTTACTAACGTATAACCGCGTAACCGAAGACCCACAAAAGATAAAGGGAACAATTCGGCGTGACCGACTGACGTACAACTTCCGCTCTAATATCTATTATCAACCAAGTGTTGAACGAAAAATGTGTTGAAAAATGCCAGCAAACAATAGAAAAGCCTATTAATAACCTGCAAATTAGATCTTGGACGCCCGCGGTCATGCAATGAGTTTTGATAGGGAAATTGGGCTAACTCGAATTTTCATTTTGCCAACTATGGAAAAACAAAAAGAACTTTATAAAAGTTTCTGCTCCGTCTCGTCCTCTTCGACTCAATATAGAGTTAGAACTACGTGTCTTACCCGTCTCAGGATTTGACGGTAGGAGTGAATCTGGGCCTGGTGAGATTAACGAGCTGTACTTCTTAGGTCACATGATTTCTGCTTTCTTACCCTCTCCATAAATTAACCAAGTTATTTGGAATGCACACACAGTAAACGATAGCCCTTTTTTGCGTGTCGTGCTCATTTCAACTGATACTTTTACCCATTAAAATTACTGATCGTCGATTCAGCTTCTCCAGATGTTTCTGAACATCATTTCTTTCGTAGTGTAATTTTATAGCGGGGTTTGATACGACTTCTGTATAATGGTGGGTGTTAAGCCGATTACAAGAAAGGAGGTATTTCGGCAGCTTTCGGCATCTGTTGCCCTAATTAAAGTCGACGTTTTTGGTTTAGTCGGGTCTTAAACTTTTAAACTCTAATAAAAGAATCGTGATTATTATTTGATCCAGGGGGTAGAAGAACGGAGGTGACCAGATTAAAGTGCAATGTCTCCTATTTTTAGAGCCCCATTCTCCATTAGGGGACATACTCCATTAGGGAACAGAAACTAGTGCTAATCAACTTAAGCTTCGAATGAACAGAATAAAAGGATTCCGTCAAGTCGAAAAATGGCCATTTTTTCAAGTTCTCGCGAAGTATATGGATAACTGAAATCACTAAAAGATAGCAAAAAAGTAAGTCAGATAATAGGAACGCATTGTGGGCTGATGTTCCTTAGAGAAATCACTTAACGTCGTCTTCTTGATGCTCTAAGAACGATCTGATCCAAAAGCAAAACTAGTGTGAAAGTTGTTTTGCGAAGTTGAACCAAATTGAGAACAAAATTTCCGCCACAACGCCCTATAACTTTGTCTGTCCCAGTTACCTTCGAAGGTTTGAGGTTTCCGAATCTCAGAGTTTATCTTTACTCAGTACCTAACTGTTTTGGACACTTAGACAAACTATTTACAATTTTAATCACCCTTGGAAAAAAAAACTCAAATGACCGTGTTTCTACTCAACAATTAGATTATGAGCTCGAGATTTCTATCACGCATAGAAATCAAGAGCGAATAATCTAATTGTTTTAGTATAAATCTACTAGTCGTTCAAAACTAAGCAAGTAAATTATCAAAATTCTCCTCAGACACTTCGAAAACGCGTAGAAGCGGGCGCCATTTTGTTGACAGCCGCTACTCACTATCTATCACAGAATAGATAGCGAGGTAGCCAATCAGAGAACGGCATTCGTGATCGAACGCTAGTAGATTTATATTAAAGAGAAATAGAAATAAAGTTTTCAACCAACAAAATCGCGAACATTTTTTGAGTGGATTATTAGGCAAAATGGTTTTGGTGTTAATAGAATTATTGTAAAAAAAAGTAATCTAAACGGAATCAAAGGATACGATTCCGGCACACAGGCATGCGTTTGTTACTGGTTCATCATTCTTGCTCCCGGATTTTTTCCTGACTCGCTGGATTTTCTCCGTCCACGAAAATTCAATTTGGCTTTCTGCATGTAATCCTTTCAGAGATGATGTGGCTTTTAAACTCATAAATTCTGAAATTTTAGAACTGAGCGCTGACTTTGAAGACAATCAATGAAGAAGATTTACTGGTTTTCATTCGCCACTCGCAATTCGTGAATAGCCAGAAAAAGATTCTGAGATAGTTATTGTTTGTCTTCATGGATGCTATAGTACTTGAGAATTTTCTACGTGAAATCATGTCATTTTTTGAAAGGTTTCCCTATTGTCTGTATCTGCATGCTTGAAAAAAATCGGACCTGCCTACTGTAGTGGGACCTGCTTACTGTAGTGAAAACGCACGGCTGCAATACTAAAACATTTCGAAAAATGACGCAGTTATGTGCTAGCGTCGGATGACCGTCTTTCGTAAAGTTTCATTAATTTCATTCTTCTTCTTTGTTTTGAATACCACACTTTATTTACATTTCATTCTGCCAACGCCATTCGTTCAGTTGGTGGAATAGATCTTTGCTAGAACATAATAACCCTCCGTATTCTGACTAGTTTCTGGTGACAGCTTGTCCGTCATTATTCCGTCGAGCGCTTTTTGTTTTAGTTACATTCAAATAAAATTTTAGTTTCTAACATTGCGATCTACAATTGGGCTCAAAAGTTCGCTGTCAAACCTTCAGACATTGCAAATGACAGTCTTACACTATAAATAGATCCTAAATTACGAACGCATTGCTATCCACATTGACACAGAAAGCAGTTAAAACAGGAAACAGCGGCGTGTAACCTCCACAGAAAAATGCACCGAAAATCAAAATCCTCCCTGGTGGGCGTATAACTACCAACTTAGATTCCAATGCCAAGTTAAAATAGCCGAGCTTTTCAATCTTGCTGGTAAGTAAGTAAAAATCTTTTTTCTTCTCACACCTCTCAACGTCAATTATGAAACTTACAAGTGTCGTTAACTAGAAGGTCAAAAGTTGATTTAAAGCTTAATTCTCCTTGTTAGCATTTTGAGATTTTATAGCGGCTTGTTAGGAGAGTTCATTTCTTGATCTGGTTATGAAGGGCAAAAACAGTTCCTTTTCTGTTTTTTCGTGAAGCGACTACGAATCTATTTATACATTCACGATGTTCGAAATTTGGGGTCACGAGTAAAGGTCGGTTTGGATATTGTCAGTCTCACAGTTGTAATTATATTTTACCCGTGCTGATAAACAGATGAATACAAATGAGACGGCCTAAGCTGTCAATGCTGCTACGGTAGAGCCCATGCAAGCGTTTAGGGGTATCTTCTAGAAATGTTCGATGATGCCAATACGGTCAGACATCTTTTAAGGAAAGGCCTATGGTCGTTTCATACAAATAAAATAGAGATCACCACGAAGGCTATTCTTGCCTGGACGTTTTGTTAGGTTTAGGAGCAGGGTTGGCGCAATGGTGAGAGCGCAATGTTTCCCGGGTTCGGGTCCCGGACTCGGTGTCATAAGTGGGCTGAGTTTGTTGACTCTCTGCTCTGCTCCGCGAGGTTTTTCTCCGGGTACTTCGGTTTTCCCCTCTCGTCAAAAACCAACATTTGATTTGATCTCATTTGATTTAGTCTCTTCAATTAGTAGAGCATCCAGTGTGCTCGGCTAGGAAGATTTGAGACTTTAATAACTTATTATTATTATTATTATTATTATTATTATTATTATTATTGTTGTTGTTGCTGTTGTAATGCATTTCAAACTGGTGCAAAGATTTATTTATTAAGGCTTCGTAGCAACACGAAGTAAGATATCGCTGAAATGAGCCAAAAACAAAAACATCGTGTGGTTCATCAAAGCGATATTATTATTATTATTATTATTATTATTATTATTATTATTTATTATTATAATATTATTATTATTATTATTATTATTAATTTTGTCCAATGTTTGTTAGAGAGCTTTAAACACCAATGACGGCGACGGCAGCGAAAACGTTTTTTCAAAATTTATTAGTTCAGCTAGTGCAATGTGGGCAATGTGGGCAAACGACAGAAAATGAACAATTAGGGACAGCGTTGAAGTGAAGGAAAGCAAAGAAAAATCCAACGTCATGTGCTCAAGTTCCCCTCAAATAATAGAATTTGGTCAGTTCACGTTGTTGTTGTTTTGCAGAGGACGGCAAATAAAAGTAGCAATTTTATAACGCACGTGCAGAGCGATAGCGTTTGCTCATTAAACCTTTGCCATGTTATCGTCGCCGTTGCTTACGCCCCCTAATCGGTATTTGTCAAAAAGGGATGACATCCGAAAGACATCAATCACTCCAACTTCTGAATCAGGACGATAAGAAATAATATGTGCTGGAGTTATCTATGGTAAATGCAATCAGGAACACAACACCTATCCCATTAACTACTGGGTCTTACGAAAAAAACGTTGTGGAAACATCTTAAACCAAACGTCAATTAACGTCTTAATTTCCCTCGCTTATGCCCTGGATTCCTTCCCGTTTTCCTTGTTAACGGGCCTTAAAGTCATGACCGCATTAACTCATTTGCTCGAACATGACGTGCTCCTAAAAAATCAACTAGGAGTTGTCAGTTCAAGAAGAGCGCACGGCCATCTATTTTCTGAGAGGTTGTTTTTGGCATAATTCTTCTCCTGCGTTTTGCGACTTGGCTTGAAAAGCTGCTTCAATTCGTAGAAAAAACAATAGAAGTTCAAGTCATAAATGTATGTTCTTGGACACCATCAGCAAATAAAAAAGAATCAATTTTGAGCCAGTTTTTGACACTCAACGGATCATGTGATTATTCTTTTTAAAAGTTATTACACGAAGTGGAGCTCGACCTTTGTGAGTTGTTGACCATTTACTTCACTTCTCTTCACCGCTAACTAGACTAAACACAAATTTTTGCAGTGTATAGGTTAGGTGATTTTTCACAAATCTGGACCTTTTTTTAGTATTTTCCCTTATTCAAGGTTTGAAAATGTTACCAAACACTCCTTCCCCTCTCTTACGTAACAGTTCTGCCAAATAAATTAAAATTACATAGAATATTGAAACGTTATCTTTCGGTTCTGGCTTTTGGCTTTTGGATTCTTGTTTCTAAAATTACTCTAAATATAGCCCTATTTATGTCTCTTGTACACGAGACCAGTCATGCCAAATAGATTAACCTTAATGTAGATATTTGAAAGTGATTTACTGTTGTTTTTTTTTTGTTCGTAGCAATGTCAGCGTGAGTATCAGTAACCAATAACATTGTCGATTGAGATATTTTTGCGCTAGAAATACAGCTGTTGTTTTGCAGAGTTATGATTAGCAAGTTATGAACACGAAATTCCTGCAAAAGTCATTTTTGTCTGCTGTTTTGCTGCCCCTCGCTCGGTCTTGAAGGGGATGTTTTCCGTTACGGTCCACGATTTACATCACCTTAAATACTAACAAGCGCTATGCAGCGACATGAATCGGAAGTTTTTGTCACAACGTTAGTGCCCCAAACAACGCATTTACCATCACAGCTGTTTTTTTACACAGGTTATTTAGATTGTCAGATGATGGCGGCATCGGAAACTGTGTCTTTCGGGGCATGCGCGTATTTCACGTGCCTTTAACTTGCAAATATGCGTGTCTCACGTGCTTACCCAGATGTACCTCTGTTTTTTTTTGGGTTTCGCTACGGGATCCCGTGCCCTCAGGCCATTTGAGATACGCAGTTATGATACATCGAATCTTCGCGAAAAGCGATCACATCCGAATTCTTTTCAAAAATCAAGCTGTTTTTTCAGTTAATCAAACACAGCTTGTCCATATGGTATGTCACAACCTCGACCTATTCAGAGATTTCGCAACAAAAGTATCTCCAATGTTATCATGTTTAAGTAACATATTGTTATATAGTGTTCATTTGTATTCGTGGTTAACCATTTGAACTGGTTTATCCTTTAGCTCGTTGAAGTTCATACCTAATTTCTCCCCAACTAATGGTTAGGTGATTAAATGGCTTTTGGGGGAGAGTTATGCGAGGTTAAGCCATTGAGAGGCACGCAGTGAGGGAATATTTCTTTTGTTCGGTATTAAGACAAAGTCGGTGACACTTTGCGAAATTAAAAAATCAAATACTCTGAGCATCAACTTGAAAAATCAGTTTTTAGAAAGTAAAAGGCACACTGCGTAGATCGTACTTCAGAAATTTTGTGATGGGAAAAGCGTGGGTCATATATAGGATCACATTGACACAGCTACTAACAGTTGAAGTTGAGCGTTTCAGATGGTCTTTAAGGAACCGCGTAATACTTATTAATTTATCAAGTGCAAACATTTAAGGAGATATATGTACTGTTACAAAAGGAAACTGGCGTATGAAGGAATACTCTCAAAATATGACAAAAATACGACACTGAAAACAAGGCAGAATTTATCGGCTCATGCGAATCAAATCCTACACACGATGTTAAATACGGGAAACACTGAAGCGCTCTTGCTGAAATTGGATACCACAGTAGCAGGAAATCGTGCAATTTACTTAGGAGCTGAGCTAACAGTAATCTAAACCCTGGGGTTCTTGTTATTGGGCGGATTCAGGGAACTTTGCGCATGAGGTGACCGGGCCTTAGTTACATCCGATTAGGTTCCAAATAGGAATCGCTGTGAAAATTTATCATCATCATCATCATCATCATCGAAGCATTGGCTAATAGCCCGGTCCACCGCCTCGTTTCGAAACACACCCACAATCCGCTGTCAACCCCACACCGTCTATCAACTGGAACTTTCCTCTTAGGTTATGGTGTACGCACGCAAGAGAGTTCGCTATAATTCATCCGTACATCATTGAAAAAAAAAAAAAAAACCGTCTAGCGACCCACCTGGGTGTCTTTTTTTAATAGTTGTACAATAATACTGAACTACAAACTAATCTAGGGCCGCATTCAATGCTGAAGTACCCCCGCGAGAGCACGAGAGGATCATATCGTCCTCTTTAAGGACCTCTTATTCACACCGTGACTTTAACTGGATAAAGAAAGAGCCGAGGTCCATCCAGACCAGTTATTCACAGCCATCGGCCCCACAACCTTCCTCTTTCTGTTCAGTTGGCTGACCCGAGGCTGACCGCTTTGGTTCCAAGAAAACGTATGAAGAATGTGTTGTTATCCGCACAATGAAGTTCCCGTTTTCATTTTCTTAAGGCCGGGCTACACCTGAACATCGTTTTACCGTCGCTTAACATGGATGGGTTAAAATCTCGTTCGCGTTTCAAGCAATCAAGAATCCCTCGCATGCTCACTGGACGAAGCTTTGTTATGGGACATTTTGTGAATTTTTGGTGTTTTTTAGCTATATTTGGGGAGAGATAATTTTTCTCAAAGGATTAATTAAATTTAGGGAAATAGGAAATATTGAAGATTTAATGAAGGTCTAAAATTGAAATTTGAAGTTGAAAATTAGGAGACGGACACCACACAGTTCTCCCATCAACCCGGAGTGCCCTTTCCGGGGTGTCAACTGTCTGGTGGTATCTCAAAACCTTTCAGTTTTCACATTTCAATCCCTTCTATATTCAGTACGGCATCACGGATAGCTAGACCTCGCTGTTTGAAAGCTAATTAACCCTTCTCCACATAACGCGATTAAAAGTTAACCCATAGTTAATAGAGGGAAATGGTTATGAAACCTTGCAAAGTTCTTTGTTACATGGTTTTGTTTGCTATTTTGGGGGTTGACCGTGCACAAATAACAATAGGTGGTTACGCGTGTTCATGCAACTAACCAATAGAAACATTTCGATTATGTAATTCATGCATCGTACATGAGTGCAAAACAAAAGATGTGCACGGTCATGGACCTTCCGACATAATCTTGGCCTCTTTGCTTTGCTCCTTTGATGTTTGCCGGGCTTCGTAACCATTTCCCTCTATTAACTATGGTTAATCCAGGTTTTCACTCTGCTCGTCTAATACATTCTTGAAGGTTAATTTTGTGCTTAAGGTGTGGAAAGGGCAAACCTGAAGCTTCGCTGATAAGTAATTGAAGTGGGATCACCGTAACCCCTGGGTTAGCTCAATCTTGCCCCTGGGTCGTGGTTACTTCTCCGGTGCAAGTATTGCTTGGCCAAAATCATGGCTCAGTAAACAATTTTACACCCATTGTCTTCGTCACCATCATCACCGGTACTAACATTAGTAATCACCCACAAAAGAATAAGTTACCATGTAATCAATTCAGGGGATGGTCTTCGTGCCCGGGCTGTGCCCGGGTGCATGCAACCACGCCTGCAACAGCCTATCTATGCGACTACGCACCCCCAAATTCTTGTATTCCGCCATCGTCAACCGTAACAAAATGGACTTCAAGATCAAAATGTAACACCTACTTGGGGAGTTTGTGAATTCGATATTGTGATCACTCGCGAGAAAGCCAGTTGCCTAGCATTAAGAGCAGATTAAAATCCTGTTAGCTAAACCCTGCAATAAACCGCGTGGGAATCACTTCACCTCTGTTGAGATGTATCCGGTCGACTGAGGCGTCAATAAAACCGAACACAAAATGTTTTTGCGTACAAGAAAATAATAAAAAAAATGCTTAGCATAGGGATCGTCACAGTACCTCTATGATTTGCTCGTTTCTTGTAGTTGTTCGTTTTGTTTCTTGTCGCTCGCTTGCAAAGGGAAATGCAAAAAGTCAGGTCAGCTGCTTGACATTGGTATCTTGACATTGTCATCGTAACGGTCTTGTTCAATGTCATCATTTCGTTGAAACATACCCATTCCGTTCACCGTTCGACAGGTTTAAAACCGTTATTTCTGTAGGGTAATAATTGCATCAAGAGTTTTGAAAATCGTAACAAACCTAAGCTTCTTTTGTTTTACAAGGTTTTTAAAAAGATTTCTTGTAATCCTTTTCGTTTCGTAACCCACAGTTATTCGCATTTTCCCAATTGCTCTCGAAAATCATAATTACATTTTTTGTTTAGCGTATGCTTAAGATTTCTTTCTATCTCTTGTGGAAGTGCGAAGCCAATGAAAGAAAGACCCTTTAAATAAACGCGTAATCCAAAGGGACTTGCCTTACGCTGGATGCTCTGATTTTATGACTCAGGAATTTTTCGTTTCGTGCTGATTAACGAAAGGATACAACAATGGAGTTGTTCAAATCTCTCAAAATGTCAAGTTGGATGAAGCGATGTTATTCTAGGAGAGGAATTTAATGTGATTTAATGCTCACCAAAATAGATTATCGAGCTACCGGAAGGGGATTGTAATAGGATAAAATGAATTATCCAGGTTACAGACAAAAAAGAAAATAATAATCTTAAAACAACGAAAAATATTAAGGATTTGGAGTAACATATTTCAAGACCGGAATGTTTTGCTTTAAAAAGCCCCTTAAGAGGGTCAAATTAAGAAAAAAAAAAACAAATTCTGTCATAGATGAAAATGGTTGTCTTACCCAAAAAGAGCACAATCTAAAAGTGTCTTTCTGTTACGAATTTTCCTTTCTTATAACTCTTTTTCCGTTAACTAGCACAGATAAAACTTAAATCGTGTTACGTTAATTTAGGTTTTGAGTCTGTGAACGTAATCCAAAAAATGTGTCCATTCAAAATTATTAAATCCATTGAGAGGGCTTTCCTGGAGTATTCTTTATTATGCTGTATGTGTTCGTATCTTTTGAGTGTGTGGATTATAGCCCTTAAATAATGACCATTAAAATACAATCTATTGAAAACACTTTCTTGTAGTACCTTTTATATGCAGAGCGTAACAGCTAGTAGCACAAGAGAGTGCGAATTCCAAATGTTATTATTGAAAGGAAAGCCAATTTGCAGTAACCTATACCACTGCTGTTTATTGCCTTTCATGAGTTGACTTTAACATCTTCATGAAATCTTCACGTCTGGATGCTCTATAACATAAACTTTTGATGATATCTTTGTATCCAGTTTCGAAGTCCGTTGCTCTCCTCAGCTCAGGAGAAGGGTGTTATAATGGACTTAGGAAGCCGGGCCAAGAGTCCATAAGTTACGGTATTAGTGGTATTTTAAGGTATTGTCAAGACCACACATCTACCTGCTTCTAATTCCATGATGGTCATAAACTTGTTTCATACTGTGAGATGGTAGAACTTCGGATTGCTCAGAGAGGCACCATGAACCGTTTTCAGCTTCCATGTATTCGCATGACCACTCTTGGGGGCATTTTAAGGAAACCTAATACCAGAAATACCTGTTTTCTTTACACGTAGAGAACAAGTATTAAATTCATTCTTTCTACACAAACAAACTTCGGGAAACGTAAACAAACTTGCATTTCTGCATCTGATGGAATGCAAGCGCTGTCGCAGTTTATCAAAAGTAAATATACACCAGACAAATGAAGACGACTAGAAGGCTTTATTCCAGGCGGCTGCCTTAAACGCAACAAATTAACGTAATCCTAATTTCCTTTGGCTCCTTTGAACTCGACAAGCCGGTCGTCATCACCTTTTCGTGTTCGCTCGATATTTTTCAGATTTTTATAATTCCGTCGTGGGTAAGCTTAATCTTTTTTTCTTGATGTCTAGTTATAATTTAGAAGTGCCAACATCCCTCACTGCTACAGCACCGGTGTACAACCTTTGACTGTAAAGAACAGTGTGCAAGCTTTTCGAATCTTTCCAAATCGAGCTCTCCTGGTTTCTAATAATAATAATATTTAATAATATTTCACATTTCTATAGCGCTTTTTACAATGAGAGATCAAAAGCGCTTTACATGTCTTAAAAATAAAATATATTAATAAATCAAATTACAATGATTAAGAAGTGGTTAAAAGTATGTAATAATTATAATATGTGCAAGGAAAATATAATAATTCTTAAAATTGTACTAAAGTAAACCTATCTGCAAACGCTTTCCTGAATAGAAATGTCTTTAAATTTTTCTTGTTATCTTGATAGTTTTCCAGAAATGATTAATTAACCCTTTTCTAATCCTTTTTCCGAGGGCCAGTTTCCTGCCCTTTGTCGGCAGTCCCGCGAACTGTCCCGCCTCGTTGTGCAGTCGAACCCCGCTTCAAGGACAGCCGGTTGATATGGGAACCTTGTTATTACGGACACTTTATTCCCGGCAGAATTGTTAAACGTTTTCTCTTAAAATTAAATCGCTTTATTCGCACATCTTTTAATGCTGAAGACTGCACATTTTTCTGGTCAAGACTAAAACAAGATCATGCAAAGTTAACCTCGTTATTACGGACAATTAAATAATTTTAAGCTTCAAAATCTTTTCGGGTGGGCTTCGTCAGAGAGTTAGACCGTACTGTTACTTTGTTTGACAGAAAATGACATGCGTTGGTGTAATGGTACTTTTTAAGGAGTCTTTGTTGGTGTGTATATTCTTAAAAGCAGTGGAAAAGCCATTCATTACTGCCGACCGGCTGGTAGAGCACCGGACTACCGTGCGAGAGGTCGCGGGTTCAAACCCCGGCCGGACCAACACTCAGGGTCTTTAAATACTAGTTGAGGAGAAAGTCAGCTGCCTTTGTAATGACATGTGCAAATGGTTAGACTTTCTAGTCTTCTCGGAAAAGGACGATAAACCGTAGGCCCCGTCTCACAACTCTTCCGCATGATTGATTCTGTGAGACGTTAAAGAACCCACACACTGTTCGTAAAGAGTAGGACGTAATTCCCGGTGTGGTGGTCTAGCTCTCATCTGATGCTTGGGTTGGTAAATGCTCGGAGGTATTAGCTGTATAAGCTACTCTAAAATCCGAGGGTAAATAAGGTATATGTATGTACGCATGTATTACGTATTCAGGTGAATCTGTCTATAGCTATGACCGTACCAGTACTGACCAGTGTCTAGCTTCTCCTTGCAATGCCACTTATTCATCAAGCATAACAACATATGAGAATACAGAGAATGGTCACCAGAGATTAGTGGTCTTGGTGGTTAATAAATTCCCCCTACTTGTACTATAAGAATTGTATGAGAACGGTAAGGAGAGTGCAAATTCAAATGTTGATATTTGGGGATAGTATAGACAATGGCACTGGTTTGTGTGGTATCCGCGGTTCCACTATTCTTGTTGCTGATATCAGTACAGAGCCGTATAGGACATCTTTGTTATGATCAGTTCAGAGAGAGTGGGAGATGGGTGGGGAGGGGGGGGGGGGGGTGGGGGGGCGAGCGCTTGATCCACGTATTTAGCCGCCATCTTGGATTCGACCAACTCACTCCAGGCTTCTCAGTTTTTCTTAATCAAATATGGCGGTTGAAATATACTCGATGAAATATTGAGCGCACGTTCGCCTCAACAAGCCTAAACAGCAGGTATATATAGAGGTATATATTTCAAAGTGTATTTTTGTTTTTCCTCTTACCCCAGGAATTTGGAAGATAACCAACTGGAAAGCCTTCCACCTGATGTCTTCGAAGGGGTCAAGAAGCTCAGGGAACTGTAAGTGTACTTTCAGAACTGATGCAAGATTAGTTACAGATTAATACAGGCATTCTGTTCGGATAGGTAAACGCTGGCTAGAAATTATTCCCATCCGAAAAGATATGTATCTTCTCATTTGCCGCGTTATTCCATAGAAGTATCAAAAGACACAATACTATTTATTCAAGTTATACCATGGAATATCCCATGACCCACTTATAGTTTCTTTGTATACCATTTTCAAAAGATCGTTACGAGTCTTTGGGCGAGTGTGTGCAAAAAAATACAAGTGTCAAGTGGGATAATCCATGGTACACTACGATACGCAGTGCACGATGGAAAGGTTCTGTGAAATACCGACGCGTGTACAACGGCTCTCCTGTATTCTTATTGGTTGTATTGCCTGTCACATGGTATGAAAGTTGTTGTTGTTCTTTTTAGGGACTTGAAAGGAAATAATTTTAAAACTTGTCCAGAGATTGCCATGGAGACTTTGAAAGATTTGTAAGTACCTGCTGTAGTCAAGAATGTTAATCTTGTTGAAGGTGGATCAATTTATAAGCTTGAGAATTTTCTTTTCAGAACTCTGACGGGGAATAAAATGCATACTGTTCCTGCTAATGTTTTCAAGAAAACTCCTTGGATTAAAAACCTGTAAGTTGGAATACACTTATTAAAGGGAGGTTATCACAGCAATTCGTGTGATACGTTTGTTCAAATTGCGAGGAAGTACTTTTTCTATTATACGAACGGCCCCTTTAACAGGAAGAGGTAGATTTCATGATTTCTCGGAAGGAAAAGAAACGAATATTATCTTATGGCGAATTTTCCAAGACACAATGACAAAACCAATCCATTTCCTCTCCGTCATCCGTGGCCATAAGTCAACCGCAAATAGTTTTGATGCAGATGACAATACTACGAGAGAAAACCAAAAATAGTTTTTAAGGTTTTATTGTTGCAAACAATGCTTAGCCTCTGACATAATTGGTTAAAAGGTGATTCTCAGAGCCTGAGATCAAAAGAGGCCGCGCAAGCGATCGTGGGATAGTTTAAAGTGTGTGTGTGTGTGTGGGGGGGGGGAGTACGAGCACTGTGAAAATGCGGAAAGACTGCTGTTTGCCTTTGTCACCGAACACTAATGACTTCGTGTATTACCAATGCACGTTGGTAATGTTTGTGGACGCCCTTCTTATTAACTTTATGGTGATAATGAATTTTTAAGGTGGCTCGCCCACAACGACCTTACAGAGGTACCCGTGGATGCCTTAAAGGAACTTAAACATCTGATTTATTTGTGAGTATTTGCAGTTCTGTCTGTCAGCATATTCCTGTTTCTATTAGAATTAAAGTTGTCTTTGTCTTACAGCTAACCATTCCATTACAAAGGCTTAATATCCTTCTTTGTCATTTTCCCGTTATACCTCCTAGTCGAGTATCAAAGGAAAGAAGAGTTTGCGGCATTGCACTCTGCGCTATCCATCAAATCCGTGAAATTTCGTTCTTGTAAAACCGTCTGTTGTCGCGTTGTGGTGAAAAAGCTATTTAACAAATAGATACCTTTTATGTGAATGATGTATATGAAATAAATCATATATATTTAGATTCCTTTAAGCCGTGCGTATGTACTTTGATAACATACGGATAACAACATCACGTGGTAAGAACAAAGAAGCACGCTTCGAACCTCAGGCACCCAGTTTGGACGTCATTCTTACGCTATCAGACTACACTCGCTCGGCGAAATGGAATCTCTTTGTTTTATACCTCGTTTTTTTTTTTGGTACATTCTTCGGCTCATGACGTCATCCGTACGTCTGTACTTGAATCACAAATTACTTTAGACCAATCAAAACGCGGGGTCTGCACCATCCATTGCACTAATGTTTTACAAACGGGGATTGAAGCCATTAACTCGGAAAGTTAACCATTTGTTGTTGTTTCTCTTTTCAGAAATCTTGATCAGAATATGATTCGAGTCATCAAGAACAGCTCTTTTCAGTCGCTGGCCCATTTGTCAACACTGTACGTTCTAAACCATTGCATTGTTTTTTGTATCATGTCGGAAAATAAACAGCCTGTCAGGAACCTAGTAATCATTAGCGTTTATTTGAATGGTTGTAATTCTTAAGCATTTGGTCCACAGTGGTCGGAGTTCAAGCCAACTGGCACAGCTTAATTATCAACATCACAGGAAATTACCGCTGAATACTTCTCATTTGATGGATCTTTCTTTAAAGATTTCTTCCACAGACTGGGAGCTTAAAAAAACTTTTTGAAGCATAAGAAACCCTAAGAAAGCCCACGGACTGAAACGTTCGGCTCACAACACAGAATAAACACGTGCAGTCGCCCTGCGACGGTTTCATGGGGTTGACGTTATTTGGCGGATTTACCGCTAAGTTTTTCACGGAAATAATTTCTGGCATTCTGTTTTGGTTTTACAGAACGCTGTTCAACAATGGACTAACGGAAGTAGAAGATGACGGTTTTCATGGCCTCTCGTCTCTGGAATTCTTGTAAGTACTTAAATATAGCTTTTAAGATTTTTGCTTGGATTCAGCTTACAGTAGTGCCAACACTAAGCATAGTATATAATAGCTTAGCTGAGAAATCAACTCATTTATATTGGTCTTTCACTCGATCAGCTTGCGTTTGATTCAGGAAGATATAAATCATTTTGAAAGTCTTGATCTCTGCCACGATCACGTAGACCACAATTTCTTGTGTCCACAGAATCATAACCACGTTCAATTGGTTAAAATCAGACGTTGACTTAATAACTTAGGCACGCCCTTGGCTTGCGTGACCTGGTTTTGGTAATTTTGAAGGCCGGGGCCCATGGTTATCCAATCCCGTTATCTGAACCCCCTGGCCGGCCGTTAGGTCAGCGGTTGGTCTCTGTTAGAGACTCTCCGGTTGTTGGGCACGAGAATTGTTACCGTAGGAATCGTTCGGTTCTTGGTTGTGGCGCGTATCAGGCTTAAATCAAAAGCATTACATAGAAACAAGAGTCGTGTCCCGCTTTGGATCAAAACAGATGCCAGAACACAGATTCACTTTTACATACATCGTGTGCTTATGTTTTAATGACATGTAACCCACTTGATCGAGTACCGAGAGAACCTTTAAGTCTCGCACTTATACAGAGCTTTTCAAGCTAAAGTATCCACATAAAGGTACTTTAGTGCCTCTTTATTCTAAGGACATGAATTACCATGGAAGATTTATTTCTTTAAATTCCAATTGTTTCCGGAAATAGTGTTTGAAGCGCCGCATTGTACCAAGCTGTAGACACACTGTTAATTCCAATGCGTTGTATGGTTAGTTATCCAGTTTACTTGAGTTGAGAACATCTTCGTGTTTTGCTTAGAACGCTGAGGGAAAACAATCTCAGCAGCGTGCCAGTTTCCTTGAAACATGTCAGGAATCTACAGCAGCTGTAAGTATGAAGCTAATCCCAGTAAATCCGTCTGAATCACTTTTAAAATATACCCTGGAGATCTTCTTAGACGTGTCTTTGCAACCTGGAGAACTCTAGCACTTCGCAGGCCGTCCACGATCAGCTGAAGTTTAGATTTTATTTCATTTCACATTGTTTTCACCATAACGCAATTCAAAGACTGATGGTATTAATCATGGAAGGCAGGGGACCGAACTTACATAACATATTTTACATGTCCTTCTAGAGAAACGTGCCTGTGTGGTTACCCTTTTTAAACGATTATCCAGAAGTACATGACCGAGAGTTGTTTTAAAATGGGCCGGAATTATCATCTGTAGTTAAAACGGTGATTTTAAGTGAGCTTCAAGTCGGTGTTTTGGCACGACGAAGTGAACTCTGTAACCTATCGAGATCCACTTAGCAGTTAATCTTGAATATTTGAGCTCCATGCTTAGATGAAGACGACGCAAAACATCAATAATAATCAACAAAAGAAACATCGCCATTGATGGAGCACGCGAGGGTGTTCTACAGTTTGAAAAACAACGGAAAATCTTCAAGAACTAATCGCCAGAAGTTACCAGGTCTTTTGTCCGTTGGAAAAGTTTCTTTTCCTTTCATGCTAGCTGCAATTGTCTTTCCGTGTCATTCTGACTTCCTTTCCTGCCTTTTGTTCTCATAAATTTTTTTTGCAGGGAGCTTGATCGTAATCCAATAACGAGGATACCAGATTATGCTTTCCGAGGGCTGTATAACCTGACCATTTTGTAAGTATTTGCTGTTGACACTCTCCATTCCTGAGACCACGGGTCACCGAGGTTACGCTCGATCTTCGCGGGTGTTCTTGCCAAAGCTTTCTCGTCGTTACTTATCACCGGGAATTCATTTTTCCTCTTTCAAAAGTGGTTACAGGGGATTTCAAATAGCACACCGTTAACTGCCGCTTATAAGCCCCTCCCCAATTATAAACCCTCCCGGTTATAGGCCCATCTACCTGTAAACAAAAATATACATGCGATTATAATCCACCCCTCCCCCCCCCCCCCCCTTCCTCGCCGCCGGATATAAGCCCCCTGTAGTAACCGTTCAGTGTTTTGTATCGAAAGGAAGTTGATTTAAAGCTAAATTTAAAACCTGTACACGGAAGACGTATTTCAGTCCATCAACACTACTGTAGCTCGTTTCGAAACTTTTTTTTTTATTCCGGTTATAAGTCCATCCCCGGATATAAGCCTCCGCTTATAGGCCCTCCTAAAGCCCCTTACGAAATTGTATAGTGAAGCGGAAGTTTACAGTAGCCGGCGTTATACGACTCCTCTAGTGCCGTGGGATTTATTGCTGGCAAATCACTTTGACAAGTTGGGCCACGTGGTGAACTGAACTTCAAGAAGAATTCGGATCGCTGCATGGAATGTGGTGAATTTGAAGAATGTTGATAGATAGAACACTCAGCTCGGAGAAGGTTGCCAGAGAGTCTTCGTTAATCGAAAATCGCCCCCCCCCCCCCTCACCGTTTCAGTCCTACACGATATAACCGTTCTAAATGGAAAATGCACCCCCTCTCCCTCTGACCCCTATGCCCATCCTTAGATGCTCAAAACTCTTAAGGACTGATCTGATCTAAAATATGCGAAGTTAAAACCACTGAACTGGTACCTTATGATTATCTGCACCGAAGAACAACATTGCACAATAGCTTTCATTTAATTTGAGTCGTACGAGAAATAATTTGTCTACCCGAAATAATCAGCAGGGTAATCCGTTTGGTAAATACTTCAAATGAAAGCTCAGGCATTGAACGAAAACCTTTCCCGGGTTTTATGAAACGAAGCAGACCCTGAGTTTCTATGTTAAGGAATGAAATGTTTGTTACAATTTGCTCATTTTTATCTTGCTCTTGTTTCAGAGAGTTCACTTGGGAAAAACTCAGCTCTGTTGATCATAATGCTTTTGCGCATCTGCCTTCTTTAAAAAGGCTGTAAGTAATGTTTTACAAAAGGTTTTGTAAATGTTCCTTATTTCATGCTATTCCCCGGAATGTATCGTCAAATTCCCCCCCTCCCTTGTATTGATAACGAGATATCTTGGGACCAAGGGGGAATGAAGAGTGATTCGTTTTGTTCGTTTGAAGGGGGTGACAAGGGAACAAACCCCCCGAAGAACTAACTCAAAGAAAAAGATAACCGAGGAATGTTTTACCTCAGATTTAACGACATCCCGCGGTTCTTTAACAACCATATTCTGTTCTGCCTTTCAGGAGCCTAGTCAGTGCAAAGCTGGACAGATTTCCCAACTTGACGGGCACCTCAGCTCTTCAAGAATTGTACGTACATTCATAGCTTGACATACAATTTTGTACTTAGGACTTCCGGCGGGTACTTCCTCACTTAAGCTACAGTGGCATATGCCTCCCAAAGGGCCACAACTCTTGAATCGGAAATAAATCTGCAAGGAGCACCATTTCCACTGTATTAGCTGATGATCGCTAAGACACTGACCGCCTAAGAACAAGCCTTGGAACGACTTACTGCCTACCTGCACTAACTAAGCTCAAACCTCTTCAGATGCATTTTAAATGTAATGGCATTCTTATGCTCCTGGGAATGCTTTCTCCGCAGGACATTGACCATCAACGAGATAAAAGAAATGCCAGAAGATCTGTGTCTAAAGCAAAAGAACTTAGTGGATCTGTAAGTTAATATATATATATATATATATATATATATATATATATATATATATATATATATATATATTGTGAAATTGTCTCCTAGGTTACCGTATGTGTTGTACAGTATATATGTTTGTAGTTCCGTATCATACATACTTTTTAGTTGCGCATCATCTTTCCTTCGCTTCCCTGAAAACAGAATAATTGAAAAAGATTTTTGGTCGACTGATCATTTGAGAAGTAACGTTATTTAGGAAAACTTAGATCGATTCAGTTAGAACAGCGAAACACAATGATTCCACTCAGAATAAGTAGCAAGGAGCCAGAGTCGCAGTTTCGCACCTACAAACGCGGGCCGCGTTTTTGTCCGGTTAAGAAAAGAGAGACTAAATGCCTAAATAAATGGCCTGCAGCCAAACGCCCTGTTTCCTACCCAGAATTTCTGGTTTCGCTGTTGCGCGGCTCGCTTTTTTACGTGTGCGTCCGCCAGACAGAGTTGCAAAGTCGGACGGTGCAAATTTATTGGTATCCAATAGATACCAAATGACTGTGCTCGTTGGTATTCACTGCGCTCATGCTTACTAAGGGTTTAGAGAGGTCGTCTGCTCAAAGAGTTTAATGTAGCTGGTTACCGAATTACTTCGGATTATCGTAAGATACGGTTATTGCATCGAGAAAGTGATCGTGTGAAAGGACAAACGGCCTAGTTATTTCATCTGTTAAAACACGCTGCCTAACAGCCACATTTTTAGGTTTTTCAAATTTATTCTGGTTATAAAACCATCTAATAATCTCATTTACCTTTTTTGCACACAGCACGTTGAATTTCAACAGAATTACTCGGATACCAGATCTGTCGGACTGTTCATCACTTTCCTTGCTGTAAGTATCTGTAGACACAAATCAACGCACTTCATCATAGCGTAGAATCTCACAAAACAAAACGCAGTGGAACGTTAAGTACCAGTTATTGCATCGTATTCTTTTGTCATGACGTTGTGATTGCTATGATAATAAATGACACTCTGAGTTGTCGGTGCTTTTTGTTTCAACTGTCTTTAAAATTGCCTGGCACCCTTTCACCTCTTCCTCGATGCCTTTTATATCTCTTTCTCTTCGCTCGACTCATGTTAGGTTTTGCTCTGAAAGGATTATCAGAGACGCTATGTTGAGTCTGTGTAGTACTTAACGAATCGCTGAGAACTGACGAAAATTGTGACGCCATTTTATTTTTTCTTTTTAAACTAACTGCTCAGAACTGAAGCCCGTGAAACTTACTGATGGCTGAGAAATGGCTAAAATTTGAACTAATGTCCAAGAAATGCCCGAACGGTTTCAACCGTTAATTGATACTCAAGATAACTGAGACTCATCATCCCCTTCAAGACCCTTTATTAAGTCTACGTGTGTGCTGTGACAATTTTCCAGGCTTTCTTTCGTATCATATGATCCCTAACCAGACTGAATCTCACGGAAGAGAATTCCTGTAATTCCGCTGGGCTTGTTACAGCTTTGTCCGCTCGAGATGTGATTTGTGAAAAGCAGGTGATGCTGAATAGTACCTTTCAGCATGCATTAACCGCCCTTTATAACCATTGTCTTCTTAATCTTTTAATTTTGTAACAACTTTAGAATAATACCTTTCAAACTTTATAAGATGAGTGGTAAACTGAACTGAATTGAGGACGACTGGAGAAAGCAAAATGTTTACTTTCAAACAAACGTATTTAGCCTCAGAAAGCACCCAAAGAAAGCCCAGTTCCATGACTTAATTCCATTGAAATTATCGTGCCTAAAGTGTATATGACAGGAATTGGTTTACTTGCTTGATCGAAACTTTACGTTGTTGCTGAATGGAAATCGAAAAAAAAATTTTCCTAAACAAATTTTCTTCCCCACTTTTTTGCCTGGTAAAAATGGTGTGTACAGTACGCACCAATGACTAAAGACGAAAATACGGAGCTGTGACGTAATTCAAGACTCTCAGTTAGGTTTGCTTTTTTGTCTGTTTGTCCCCTTTCTCTTTCTCTTTTTTGTTGCTACAGCAATACAATACACATCTTAAACCCATCTTTTCCCCGCATAGCAGAGATAACAAAGCACAAGGAAAACCGCAAAACTTGATTGTTGTTTTGACGTCACAGCTCCGTATTCTCATCTCCAGTCATTCTCGCGGTATTGTACCCCACCGGGAGTAAAATTTCACATTTTTTTCCGGGCAAAAGGTTAGGGGGAGGGGGGGGGGGGGGAGAGAAAATTCTTTTAGGAAAACGTTTTTCGATTTCAATTCAGCAGCACCGTAAAGTTTGCATCAAGCAAATAAAAAACTTTCTGTCATATACACTTTAACGATCTCCATAAAAATTCCCCGCTCCAGAGACTCCTGGACACTGGTGCGATTGAGGGATCTTGGAATGCCTTAGGTGGACACAGACGTGTGATAAGTGGCAACTGTAGCCTTTTGTGAAGGAAAGGCAGTTTTAGATGAAGCAGATTCTACGACAGCTATGCTAGCGACTATAAACAGAATAAGAGACAATAATATATATCTGCCATCTGCCCAAACGATCCCACAATTGTCACCTGAGCTACATAGGTTCTGGGGGGCAGGGATGGCGCAGTAGTGAGAGCACTTGCCTTTCACCAATGTGGCCAGGGTCGATTCCCGGACTCGACGTCATATGTGGGTTGAGCTTGTTGTTGGTTCTCTTCTCTGCTCCGAGAGGTTTTTGCCCGGGTACTCCCCTCTCCTCAAAAACCAACACTTCTAAATTCCAATTCGATCCGGAATGCTCGAACGTTTCATACATGAGCCCCCGGCTCGGGATATTGGGCAACCACTCCTCACGCTATCGAGCCTGAATTCAGTAATTGATTTGATTTGATTTGATTTGAAACGAGAAAGCCAATAATGAGATTTCGTGTTCACCTTGTTTTGTCAAAACCTTCAAAGATGTCACACCCGAGTTTAAAACACAAGCCAATGAGTAGAGGCCTTGGCAATTGCTTTACTGAGGTTTTCCACCGCTTATAACCATAACGCCATTTTATTTCAACAGTAAAATTGAACACAACGAAATCGAGTCAATTGGAAGCTCCTTGAGAAATCTGGGAAAGCTCAAAGATTTGTAAGTATTCTGCTCAATGAAAAGCTGAAAAATTCTTTTCACAGCAGCAGCAGTAGCAGACGCAGTAGCAGTAGCAGTCGTCGTCGTCGTAGTGGTGGTGGTGGTGGTGGTGGTAGTAGTAGTAGCAGAAGTAGTAACTACAACATTTCTGCAAGTATAATCTATGAAAGATTTGAAGTAATTGAGGCTCTGAATAGTAACTGAAAAGTATTCAAAAGTACTTTTCTGAAATGGCGATCATTATATCTTTTCTTCTCTGCTAATCCGTTCTTTCTATTCAACTTTACGTTGTAGAACTCTCAAAGGCAACAAAATACAGAGAGTTGAAAGTAGAACATTTGAAGGTGTCACAAAACTGGAGACCCTGTGAGTAGATTCTACCTGTCAAGAGTAATGGTGTATTTTCCAGCAGAAGTAGCTAGAACAATTTGAGTACTGACAGGTTGTGAATCCGTGACAACGGTCGGATGCTCTACGATTGAGTTCAGATCGAGAAATGTATAGGCAGGAACCAAGAGCGTACAACTCCCATACTAAGCCTACATCGCGGCATTTTTACAGACCGATCTATTTTTAGACTATCTTTTCACGTGAGAAAGGGCAAGGGACAGCAACGGCAACGAGAGCGCCACAAAACAATAGCTTTATTGAGCGAAAGCAAAGTCTCTGGCACGTGCAGGTACTTGCGGCATGTCAGCGGTCATCGGAGCTCCTGCGGGAGTGTGATATTGGCGGGAAATTCAAAAATAAGTTGGTCTGAGGAAACGCCGTGGCAGGAATATAGGGCAATTGTACGCTCCTGGGCTCCTGGTATAGGTCACTAAATAATCCAGTGAAGTCAGTATTGAATTCTCATGCATTGTTTATACCACTCTGTTTTTTCATTTTTTCATGTTGAGCCAGTGTAAGAATAACGTGAACTATCCTGTTCCACGCTCTCGGATTTTTGGGGCGAGCGAACAGCGAAACACGAAACAACGAGCTAAGAACGAGGGAAGAAAATCAACCCCTTTCCCTCCCCCAGCCCCGCTAAATTTTCTTTGCTCGTTCTCGCGTGCTCGGCCCACTGATATCTGAGAGCCCGGAACAGGTTAAACATGAACGTTGTAGACATGGGGGCGTCCAGTGTAAGACGTTTCTCGCAAAAACGGATTGCAGCACAGGTTTCACAAAACACTGCATTGGCCAGCGTAGGCACATTGCCCTTGAAATCCTACTAATAGACAACAGTTGAAGTGACTCGATAGTTATAACCGCTGATTGTCTCGTTTACAGTGTAACTCAGTGACTGCCTTGTATCTTTGCAGGAATCTTGCCAAAAATGAAATTAGGTACATTGCAGATGACGTATTTGCACCATTTGAAATGATTAAATTTCTGTGAGTATACCGAACAATTGTTTTTAAAAAGTCCTCTTAACGCCTTTAATGCCACGAGCGTTCACCTGAGCTCTCAAGCTGAAGGATAATGTTATGTTTTGATTCTGCGCACGAAAAAAGTGGTGTTGATACTTATGCATAATAGTGTTGACCTAACGGCGGCTGTGAAAGAACTCAGGGTTTTTGTTCGATATTTCCTAAATAAATCAAGATTTGATGTTTCCCTTGAAATTACATTTTGTTGCTTTCGTATTTGTATAATTACGGCAGAGAAGACAAATAAATGCTGTGTATGCGACTAGGATTTTCAAGGTTACACTAATAATTCAATTTCAATGTTAAATTTAACCATCACTTCGTTGAGCTAATAGTGAAAGATTACACCTGTCTATAGAGCGTTTTCAATCACATGACTACCGGCCATATTGATTTACTGCAACAAAAGAAAGTATTTCCAAAAAAAATAGAATTAAATTCCCAGAGGTTTAGTTTGGGACACCAACATGGCCGCCGTGACGCTCTATACAATTACTGATGACCTCATTATTGGCTTTGTTATTAATTGTCAGTGTTGTTATCCGCAGGGACCTGAGCTACAATTCGTTTCCTGTGCTTCCGTCAAGAGGTCTCCAAACTCTGGAGACCCTGATTGTTCGAGACAACAGAGAACTGACGGAAATACGAGCGGTAGACCTGCCAAAGATTCGACACGTGGAGGCACACTATCCATACCACTGCTGCGAGTTTCGAAAGGAGTCGAAACACAAAGAAAAGTCAACTGGAGAGGTGATGCTCAGCGAGACCAAAGACGTTTGGACATGGAACGAAGGAGAGGTGACTTGGCTCCGAAACAGTTACGATGATAACTCGTCAGCACCGACGATCGATGATTTGTCGGGGTTCGGGTCGGGAGACGTGGATCCCTTCTGATTGGTGATGATATTGAGGAAGGCAGCTCGCAGGGCGAGGTTAAAATGACAATTCCAGGAGGTTCAGGTGTGATAGAGATAGAAGAGGAGGAGAACCGACAAGTTAAATGCACCCCCGAGCCAGCTGATCCTTTCTTCCCGTGCGAGGACCTCATGGATTCATCGCTGCTTCGAGTAGGAGTCTGGATCGTGTTCTTGCTCGCGTTGCTTGGCAATGCCACAGTCATCTTAATCACCATCACCCGCAGTTCCCGAATCGACGTTTCCAGATTTCTGATCTGCAACTTAGCGGTTGCGGATTTATGCATGGGAGTTTACCTTGGTCTGTTGGCCATTGTGGATGCGTCGACACGAGGGAACTTTAAGAGTTACGGTGTTGAGTGGCAGTTAAGCAGCGGCTGTAAGACGGCGGGGTTTCTCGCTGTATTGTCCAGTGAAACATCGGTGTACACCTTGACCGTCATCACAGTGGAAAGATACATTGCCATAACCCATGCGCTGGACGTCACCAAGAAAATGAGCTTGAAAAAAACTTCTGTGGTGATGGTCATTGGCTGGTGTTTTTCCTTGATCGCGGCAACGTTGCCTTTATTCGAGGTCAGCGATTACACCAAGTTCAGCGTCTGTCTGCCTTTTGAGACCGGGGATACGAAATCACTGGCTTACGTGACGTCGGTTCTTGTTCTCAACGGGTCAGCTTTCATCGTCATACTCACTTGTTATATAAAAATTTACTGCGCTATTCGTGGCTCCAACGCGTGGAACACCAATGACTTTAGAACTGCCCAGCGCATGGCGCTTCTCATTTTCACAGACTTCACCTGCTGGGCGCCCATAACGTTCCTTTCTCTCACAGCGGCGTTCGGCGGTGACTTTGTCAGCCTGAAAGAGGCAAAAATATTTACGGTGTTCGTGTTTCCGCTAAACAGCTGTGCGAACCCATTCTTGTACGCAATCTTCACGAGTCAGTTCAAGAGAGACTGTATGTCGATTTTCCGAAAGGTGAAGACGTCTCAGATTCCCAAACTAACCAGCTCAAGAAGAAAGTATTCAATTTCGAGCGCTGAAATGAGGCGGAACTCTCAAGTGAGCTCATCCAATGGACTCGAAGGAATGGTAGCGAAACTGCGAGGACGCGATTTTCGGCGAAATTCTCTTCCTGCTTCCCTGAGACTCATGACGATTAGACCATCAGCAAGCAACTCATTTAAGGCCGAGGAAAGAGACGTTGTTGTGGAAAGAGAAACTGTCCTTTAGCGGTTCCTTATCCGCTAACGATTGGTATAAATGATAGTGGTAATTGTCATTGGGTACTATGTACCTGATAAAAATCAGGGTCCCAAGAAAAGACTAGGTCACTCCTGCGTTAGCAATGGTCATGGAGTTTAAGCTACGTGAATTAGTAGATCACTTTGTAACAGTTTCTTAAAACACTTGGCGTATTTAAACTACCGATGAGCTCCACTGAAAGGGACGGCATTCGAGAAGTTACCACCATGTGTTCGCACTTGACCACCGTAAAATCCGAATTTCATATTGCTCAGCGTTTTGCGGAATTAAGACGGCAATGAATATCCAAAGGACATACGTTTATCATATTTAACTACAGAATCTCATAAATTATATAAATAGTTTTCCAGTTTATTTTTTCGTGGGGTGATCGAGTACATGGATAAGAATCGATCGACGGCAATTTTATTTTTTATTTCACCCATAGTCATATATTTGGAGAGATTATTTTTGTACATTTACTTTCAATGAAAGTAGTTTTACGAAAAATATGTAGCACATTAACCAACTGGTTTGTTTTTATTCGCTGTTAGACATTTAGAGGAAAGTGAAAACTAGGAGTGAAAACAAATTGCAAATGCTGGTGCCACTGCTCTACCTGCTGACAAGGGTGAAACTAAATTGAACTCTCTTTGTTAATTTCGTTTGACACGAAAAAAGTAAACCACGAGGGAGATAATCTTGAAAATTACACGCAAAATTGTCATGCATATTTATTTTTTATATTGTTAACCACAACTCACTGGAAGTTAAGGAGAAATATATTGTGTACTGAAAGGATCGAGGCATTATATCCACTGTTTACGAGTATTTCATTTCAGTTATCAAGACGGAGTAAAAGGTTCAAATTTTGCAAAAAGACGCACATATCGAAACAAAGCAAGCAAGAAAACCCCACCGCCCAGCGGCTTTAAAATTTTAGTCTTTCACTCCTGCTAGTGCAGGTTGGTTCACTTTTCATAAGAGATTATACGACTGGACTTTGAAGGCTTGCTTGTACTGTTTTAAAATATTTTAATTCACAGAGTCGGTATCAACTGAATTTTGTGGATGTATTTATGCCCAAATCTTCGAACTTATAAATACGTGTATTACATATGGTACTTTGTGTTCTGTAAGAAAATTATTTACATCACCTTACACTGTTTTCAAAGGTACGTTGTTTAGTTTCAGCTTTCTTACACTGATGATTAACGTGTTTAAGACACTCAAAATCAAATCAATGCGGACTTTATTCCCTCAGTTTGCAAAAGTAGGAATCGAATACGTTGACTGACGTTACAAATGTATTAATGGCAGACTGCAAGCATTATCTTCATTTTATTTTTTTGCCCAATGCAAGAAAAGCGCCAGATGTCAGTTTAAGATGTCAGTGGGAGACCGATCGAATGAGTTCTCTCCACAGTCTTTGCTCTTCTATACGGTCCGGAAGTTTTTGCTGCCCGAGTAAAAAGTGAAAATTGCTTGCAGTCAAGGCTAATGCTCTTCCTTTCATTTTTTAGGTTGTACTCGCTTCAAAACACTCACAATAGCTTGTAAATAGATTGGTACCTTTTCCCGTAACATGTAAATGTGGTTGTAAATAGAATAATAAACTGGGAATACTCGAGAAATATCCCGCGTGACTTGCTTTAATTCGTTTAAGTAAACTCCAACTTGTGTGAATGCGGGGACGGGGATGGGGAATTTAACAACCGCGAAGCGCCCAGGAAGGAAGAAAGGTGCGCATTCCGCGCTCGTTCCTCGCGGTTCATGGGCATTGGAGTCTTCGCGCTCCCTTCCCTTGAGTGACGCGCGAGGAGTCACGAATAAATTTTAAATAAAAGCCGCACTGATGACAAGCCTTGGCAAAATCAAACATCACAGTTTTGTTGAATTTCAACCTCATACGAACTCTTGTACTAGGCTTTAGTTGCCTGTGATGTCAATATTGAGCTAAGCCTTTCTCCAAAATTAACATTGGTGATATCCATATGGTACGGGCTTTTAAAGCCTTCTAAAAGCGCACAAAAACGGACTATGCAGGCGAAAAGCGCATGGCTTGACAATCGGTCAAACAGGTCGAATAAAAAATAAAAATAGAGGAATGTGTCCGAGAATTTCCATCTTTTCCGGAGACTTAACCAGTAGAACGAGCTGCACAATTTGACTGATTTTTTTGGCTGATTTTCCGTGTTTCCTGTCGAGCTCTGCAGGCGAGGCGACGATCACTAAATACAAGTAATACACTGAATAAATGATCTACAGTTGTTCGTCGAACTGATTTGTTGGTCATTTTTAAAGAGAAACCAGTAAATTAAGCTACTTTTGAGGACGTTTGTAAAATTTAGTTGAATCCATGTGAATTACAATTTATACTCACGCTCAGTTTTTTTTATTCCCTCAGTTTGGCGATAAATTCTCAGTTGCATCAGCGTCATGCGTTAAGTCTTGACATTGTTCAGAAGTGACAGTATTGAAAAAAGAACTTGATTTTCCAGCTGTTCTGTTCAAGTTTGCACACCGTTTTCTGATAAAAATTAAATGCGCAAAATATATTTATTTTACTGTTGTCGGAATCATCACACAATTGAAAACAAAGCATCAAACCCAACTTTGAATAATAAAGGCGATTAAACTACAGCTTCCATCTAGTTAACATCCAACTTGTTTAACAAAGAATAATTTTAAAAAATCCTTCAACACAGAGAAATATAGTGAAATGAAATTTTTGTTAAATTGACCGCGTTAACGTTCTTCATTCTCCGGTCAATGAGGAAAACAGTCGTCTTTTCCTATACCAAGGGACCGGATAATCCGAACTGCCGATCTTCCTCTAAAACCTCAAACGGGGTTTTTCCGTCGTTTTATCAGTTTTGATTATACCTAATGGCACACGTTAATAGATCAATGCCTTCTTCCAGCGGCTTTCCTGACCGAGAAGTGGGAGAATGCAGTTATAGAGAGACTTCTGTTTGGCGAAAGGAATACTTGACGGAGGGAACTTATAAAAATACAGTTGTTCAAGCCAGTGTTAACATGATCGCTATGTTTCCTACAGTTATGCTAAACGCGCTCATCATCTTTGCCGTGGCTACAAGGCGCCAGCTGCAAGCCACCTCCAACATTCTCCTGGCATGTCTCGCGACTGTAGATTTATTGACTGGACTGGTTGCTCACCCTCTGGGGATCGCGGTAGAAATAAAGCGAATCCTTAATGACGGACCATTCTGTGCTTTGGAAAAGGCACTTGTTGTAGTTGCTAATGGGTCCGCTTTTGCCTCCCTGAGTCATGTTGGGTTAATCAGCATGGATCGCTACATTGCTGTCAAACAACCCTTGAGGTACCGAGATATTGTCACAAAAGGGAGAATAACAACCGCCATTCTTGTCTCCTGGGCTGTCACAGCGCTTGTGATGATTCAAGAAACGGTTTTGGCGGTCATAAACAATGGAACAGAAATTTACTCAATCTACATTAAAATCTCTGGTGTTACACTGTCTGTAACAGTCCTTCTTTTTATTATCGCCATCACGTTCTCATACAGCTACATTTTCAGAGAAGCACAGCGTCAGAAAAAACGTATTCAAAGTGAGCAACTGCCTTCTGAAGAGTTAAAAAGAATCAAGAAAGACAACAAGGCTGCCATCACTCTGACAGTCTTCCTGGCGGCCTCAGTTTTAACTTTTATGCCTGGAATAATAGCTAGTACTTCAATTGCGATCTCAGATAGCATCATAGAACCTAAAGATATGTGTGTTCTACTTGTTTGGCTAATAATGTCTACTCTATTGGGTTCTCTCTATAACCCTATTATCTTTTGTTGGCGAATGAAGAAGCTTCGCCGAGTTTTTCTTGAAATTTTACATTTAAGACAGACTGAAAATAACCCGCACAAGCGATAGAAATGCAGGTAATGGGGCAGCGTCGTTCTCTATTTGTGGCTGGGGATTTTGTGCACCAGTGAGTGGTTCTGGTATCATGTAGACACATTCAAATTGAATAACATTACACCTGTTGATAACAACATTTTGAAAAAGCACTCTTCGTGGTTATATCAAACTGAAGTTTTGAAATTGTATAGTGGAACAACGCCACGTTTTAGTTGTTTGCTCAGTGACTTTGAAGTCCAATAAAATTCCTTGTTTCAGAAGAATTTTTGTGTGAATAATATCAAAATAATAAAGCAAATGTTTCACTTATCCTCATTTTGGCAAAAAAACCCCATTTAATTTCGTTAATTTCGTTTGACACGAAAAAAGTAAACCACGAGGGAAATAATCTTGAAAATTACACGCAAAATTGTCGTGCATATTTATTTTTTATATTGTTAACCACAACTCACTGGGAGTTAAGGAGAAATATATTGTGTACTGAAAGGATCGAGGCATTATATCCACTGTTTACGAGTATTTCATTTCAGTTATCAAGACGGGGTAAGAGGTTCAAATTTTGCAAAAAGACGCACATATCGAAACAAACTGTACAGCAAGAAAACCCCACCGCCCAGCGGCTTTAAAATTCTAGTCTTTCACTTCTGGTAGTGAAGGTTGGTTCTCTTTCAACAAGAGATTATACCACTAGATTTTGAAGGGCTTGCTCTGTTTTAAGATATTTTAATTCACAGAGTCGGTATCAACTGAATTTTGTGGATGTATTTATGCCAAAATCTTCGAACTTATAAATACGTGTATTACATATAGTACTTTGTACTTACACTGTTTTCAAAGGTACGTTTTTTAGTTTCAGTTTTCTCACATTGATGATTAACGTGTTTAACACACTCAAAATCAAATCAATGCGGACTTTATTGCCATAAGTTTGCTTTAGTACAATCAAAAGTAGGAAACGAATACGTTGACTGACGTTACAAATGTATTAATGGCAGACGGCAAGTATTATCTTCATTTTATTTTTTTGCCCAATGCAAGAAAAGCGCCAGATGTCAGTGGGAGACGGATCGAATGAGCTCTCTCTCCAGTCTTTGCTCGTCTATACTGTCCGGAAGTTTTTGCTGCACGAGTAAAAAGGGAAAATTGCTTGCAGTCAAGGCTAATGCTCTTCCTTTCATTCTTTAGGTTGTACTCGCTTCAAAACCCTCACAATAGCTTGTAAATAGATTGGTACCTTTTCCCGTAACTTGTAAATGTGATTGTAAATAGAAAAATAAACTGGGACTACTCGAGAAATATCCCGCCGCGTGACTTGGTTTAATTCGTTTAAGTAGACACCAACTTGTGGATGCGGGACAGGGATAGGGAATTTGAAAACCGCGAGGCGCCTCGGACGGAAGAAAGGTGCGCATTCCGCCGGCTCGTTCCTCGCGGTTCGTGGGCGTTAGAGCTTTCGCGCTCCCTTCCCTTGAGTGACGCGCGAGTAGTCACGAATAAATTTAAATAAAAGCTGCACTGACTACAAGCCTTGGAAAAATGAAGCATCACATTTTTGTTTAAATTTCAACCTCATACGAACTCTTGTACTAGGCGTTAGGTGCCTATGGTGTCAATACTGAGCTAAGCCTTTGTCCAAAATTAACATTGGTGATATCCATATGGTACGGGCTTTTAAAAGCCTTCAAAAAGCGCACAAAGTGGATCATGCAGGCGAAAAGCGCATGGCTTGACAACCGGTCAAACAGGTCGAATAAAAAGAATAGAGGAATGTGTCCGAGAATTTCCATCTTTTCCGGAGACTTAGCAGTAGAATGAGCTGCACAATTTGACTGATTTTCAACCGAAAGTTTCCGTGTTTAATTGCTGTTAAAAGGTGAACAGGTCGAGCTCTGAGCCGCATACAGGCGAGGCGACAATCACTAAATACAAGTAAAACACTGAATAAATTGATCTACAGTTGTTTCTACAGTTGCTCGCCGAACTGATTTGTTGCTCATTTTTAAAGAGAAACTAGTAAATTAAACTACTTTAGAGGACGTTTGTCAAATTTAGTTGAATCCATGTGAACTACAATGATATTCACACTCCGTTTTTTTATTCCCTCAGTTTGACGATAAATTCTCAGTTGCATCAGCGTCATTCATTGTTCAAAAGTGACAGTATTGAAAAAAGAACTTGATTTTCCAGCTGTTCCGTTCACGTTTGCACACCGTTTTCTGATAAAAATTAAATGCGCAAAATATATTTATTTTACTGTTGTCGGAATCATCACACAATTGAAAACAAAGCATCAAACCCAACTTTGAATAATAAGGGCGATTAAGCTTCCATCTATAGTTAACATCCAACTTGTTTAACAAAGAATGATTTTAAAAATCCTTCAACACAAAGAAATATGGTGAAATGAAATTTTTGTTAAATGGACCGCTTTAAGGTTCTTCATTCTCAAGCCAATGAGAAAACAGTGGTCTTTTCCTATACCAAGGGGCGCTTTAAAAACCGGATAATCCGAACTGCCGATCTTCCTCTCAAACCTCAAACCAGGCTCCTCCGTCGTTTTATCAGTTTTGATTATTTTATTTATTTTACTGTTGTCGGAATCATCACACAATTGAAAACAAAGCATCAAACCCATCTTTGAATAATAAAGGCGATTAAACTACAGCTTCCATCTAGTTAACATCCAACTTGTTTAACAAAGAATAATTTTAAAAAATCCTTCAACACAGAGAAATATAGTGAAATGAAATTTTTGTTAAATTGACCGCGTTAACGTTCTTCATTCTCCGGTCAATGAGGAAAACAGTCGTCTTTTCCTATACCAAGGGACCGGATAATCCGAACTGCCGATCTTCCTCTCAAACCTCAAACGGGGTTTTTCCGTCGTTTTATCAGTTTTGATTATACCTAATGGCACACGTTAATAGATCAATGCCTTCTTCCAGCGGCTTTCCTGACCGAGAAGTGGGAGAATGCAGTTATAGAGAGACTTCTGTTTGGCGAAAGGAATACTTGACGGAGGGAACTTATAAAAATACAGTTGTTCAAGCCAGTGTTAACATGATCGCTATGTTTCCTACAGTTATGCTAAACGCGCTCATCATCTTTGCCGTGGCTACAAGGCGCCAGCTGGAAGCCACCTCCAACATTCTCCTGGCATGTCTCGCGACTGTAGATTTATTGACTGGACTGGTTGCTCACCCTCTGGGGATCGCGGTAGAAATAAAGCGAATCCTTAATGACGGACCATTCTGTGCTTTGAAAAAGGCACTTGTTGTAGTTGCTAATGGGTCCGCTTTTGCCTCCCTGAGTCATGTTGGGTTAATCAGCATGGATCGCTACATTGCTGTCAAACAACCCTTGAGGTACCGAGATATTGTCACAAAAGGGAGAATAACAACCGCCATTCTTGTCTCCTGGGCTGTCACAGCGCTTGTGATGATTCAAGAAACGGTTTTGGTTGTAATAAACAATGGAACAGAAATTTACTCAATCTACATTAAAATCTCTGGTGTTACACTGTCTGTAACAGTCCTTCTTTTTATTATCGCCATCACGTTCTCATACAGCTACATTTTCAGAGAAGCACAGCGTCAGAAAAATCGTATTCAAAGTGAGCAACTGCCTTCTGAAGAGTTAAAAAGAATCAAGAAAGACAACAAGGCTGCCATCACTCTGACAGTCTTCCTGGCGGCCTCAGTTTTAACTTTTATGCCTGGAATAATAGCTAGTACTTCAATTGCGATCTCAGATAGCATCATAGAACCTAAAGATATGTGTGTTCTACTTGTTTGGCTAATAATGTCTACTCTATTGGGTTCTCTCTATAACCCTATTATCTTTTGTTGGCGAATGAAGAAGCTTCGCCGAGTTTTTCTTGAAATTTTACATTTAAGACAGACTGAAAATAACCCGCACAAGCGATAGAAATGCAGGTAATGGGGCAGCGTCGTTCTCTATTTGTGGCTGGGGATTTTGTGCACCAGTGAGTGGTTCTGGTATCATGTAGACACATTCAAATTGAATAACATTACACCTGTTGATAACAACATTTTGAAAAAGCACTCTTCATGGTTATATCAAACTGAAGTTTTGAAATTGTATAGTGGAACAACGCCACGTTTTAGTTGTTTGCTCAGTGACTTTGAAGTCCAATAAAATTCCTTGTTTCAGAAGAATTTTTGTGTGTATAATATCAAAATAATAAAGCAAATGTTTCACTTATCCTCATTTTGGCAAAAAAAACCCATTTAATTTCGTTAATTTCGTTTGACACGAAAAAAGTAAACCACGAGGGAAATAATCTTGAAAATTACACGCAAAATTGTCGTGCATATTTATTTTTTATATTGTTAACCACAACTCACTGGGAGTTAAGGAGAAATATATTGTGTACTGAAAGGATCGAGGCATTATATCCACTGTTTACGAGTATTTCATTTCAGTTATCAAGACGGGGTAAAAGGTTCAAATTTTGCAAAAAGACGCACATATCGAAACAAACTGTACAGCAAGAAAACCCCACCGCCCAGCGGCTTTAAAATTTTAGTCTTTCACTTCTGGTAGTGAAGGTTGGTTCTCTTTCAACAAGAGATTATACCACTAGATTTTGAAGGGCTTGCTACTGTTTTAAAATATTTTAATTCACAGAGTCGGTATCATCTGAATTTTGTGGATGTATTTATGCCAAAATCTTCGAACTTATAAATACGTGTATTACATATGGTACTTTGTGTTCTGTAAGAAAATTATTTACATCACCTTACACTGTTTTCAAAGGTACGTTTTTTAGTTTCAGTTTTCTCACATTGATGATTAACGTGTTTAACACACTCAAAATCAAATCAATGCGGACTTTATTGCCATAAGTTTGCTTTAGTACAATCAAAAGTAGGAAACGAATACGTTGACTGACGTTACAAATGTATTAATGGCAGACTGCAAGCATTATCTTCATTTCATTTTTTTGCCTAATGCAAGAAAAGCGCCAGATGTCAGTGGAAGATAGATCGAATGAGCTCTCTCTCCAGTCTTTGCTCGTCTATACTGTCCGGAAGGTTTTGCTGCACGAGTAAAAAGGGAAAATTGCTTGCAGTCAAGGCTAATGCTCTTCCTTTCATTCTTTAGGTTGTACTCGCTTCAAAACCCTCACAATAGCTTGTAAATAGATTGGTACCTTTTCCCGTAACTTGTAAATGTGGTTGTAAATAGAAAAAAAACTGGGACTACTCGAGAAATATCCCGCCGCGTGACTTGGTTTAATTCGTTTAAGTAGACACCAACTTGTGGATGCGGGAACGGGGATAGGGAATTTGAAAACCGCGAGGCGCCTCGGACGGAAGAAAGGTGCGCATTCTGCCGGCTCGTTCCTCGCGGTTCGTGGGCGTTAGAGCCTTCGCGCTCCCTTCCCTTGAGTGACGCGCGAGTAGTCACGAATAAATTTAAATAAAAGCTGCACTGACTACAAGCCTTGGAAAAATGAAGCATCACATTTTTGTTTAAATTTCAACCTCATACGAACTCTTGTACTAGGCGTTAGGTGCCTATGGTGTCAATACTGATCTAAGCCTTTCTCCAAAATTAACATTGGTGATATCCATATGGTACGGGCTTTTAAAAGCCTTCAAAAAGCGCACAAAGCGGACCATGCAGGCGAAAAGCGCATGGCTTGACAACCGGTCAAACAGGTCGAATAAAAAGAATAGAGGAATGTGTCCGAGAATTTCCATCTTTTCCGGAGACTTACCAGTAGAATGAGCTGCACAATTTGACTGATTTTCAACCGAAAGTTTCCGTGTTTAATTGCTGTTAAGAGGTGAACAGGTCTAGCTCTGAGCCGCATACAGGCGAGGCGACAATCACTAAATACAAGTAATACACTGAATAAATGATCTACAGTTGTTTCTACAGTTGTTCGCCGAACTGATTTGTTGGTCATTTTTAAAGAGAAACTAGTAAATTAAACTACTTTAGAGGACGTTTGTCAAATTTACTTGAATCCATGTGAACTACAATGATATTCACGCTCCGTTTTTTTTATTCCCTCAGTTTGACGATAAATTCTCAGTTGCATCAGCGTCATTCATTGTTCAAAAGTGACAGTATTGAAAAAAGAACTTGATTTTCCAGCTGTTCCGTTCACGTTTGCACACCATTTTCTGATAAAAATTAAATGCGCAAAATATATTTATTTTACTGTTGTCGGAATCATCACACAATTGAAAACAAAGCATCAAACCCAACTTTGAATAATAAGGGCGATTAAATTACAGCTTCCATCTAGTTAACATCCAACTTGTTTAACAAAGAATAATTTTAAAAAATCCTTCAACACAGAGAAATATGGTGAAATGAAATTTTTGTTAAATTGACCGCGTTAAGGTTCTTCATTCTCCGGTCAATGAGGAAAACAGTCGTCTTTTCCTATACCAAGGGACCGGATAATCCGAACTGCCGATCTTCCTCTCAAACCTCAAACAGGGTTCCTCCGTCGTTTTATCAGTTTTGATTATACCTAATGGCACACGTTAATAGATCAATGCCTTCTTCCAGCGGCTTTCCTGACCGAGAAGTGGGAGAATGCAGTTATAGAGAGACTTCTGTTTGGCGAAAGGAATACTTGACGGAGGGAACTTATAAAAATACAGTTGTTCAAGCCAGTGTTAACATGATCGCTATGTTTCCTACAGTTATGCTAAACGCGCTCATCATCTTTGCCGTGGCTACAAGGCGCCAGCTGCGAACCAACTCCAACATTCTCCTGGCATGTCTCGCGACTGTAGATTTATTGACTGGACTGGTTGCTCACCCTCTGGGGATCGCGGTAGAAATAAAGCGAATCCTTAATGACGGACCATTCTGTGCTTTGGAAAAGGCACTTGTTGTAGTTGCTAATGGGTCTGCTTTTGCCTCCCTGAGTCATGTTGGGTTAATCAGCATGGATCGCTACATTGCTGTCAAACAACCCTTGAGGTACCGAGATATTGTCACAAAAGGGAGAATAACAACCGCCATTCTTGTCTCCTGGGCTGTCACAGCGCTTGTGATGATTCAAGAAACGGTTTTGGTTGTAATAAACAATGGAACAGAAATTTACTCAATCTACATTAAAATCTCTGGTGTTACACTGTCTGTAACAGTCCTTCTTTTTATTATCGCCATCACGTTCTCATACAGCTACATTTTCAGAGAAGCACAGCGTCAGAAAAAACGTATTCAAAGTGAGCAACTGCCTTCTGAAGAGTTAAAAAGAATCAAGAAAGACAACAAGGCTGCCATCACTCTGACAGTCTTCCTGGCGGCCTCAGTTTTAACTTTTATGCCTGGAATAATAGCTAGTACTTCAATTGCGATCTCAGATAGCATCATAGAACCTAAAGATATGTGTGTTCTACTTGTTTGGCTAATAATGTCTACTCTATTGGGTTCTCTCTATAACCCTATTATCTTTTGTTGGCGAATGAAGAAGCTTCGCCGAGTTTTTCTTGAAATTTTACATTTAAGACAGACTGAAAATAACCCGCCAGCGGTAGAAATGCAGGTAATGGGGCAGCGTCGTTCTCTATTTGTGGCTGGGGATTTTGTGCACCAGTGAGTGGTTCTGGTATCATGTAGACACATTCAAATTGAATAACATTACACCTGTTGATAACAACATTTTGAAAAAGCACTCTTCGTGGTTATATCAAACTGAAGTTTTGAAATTGTATAGTGGAACAACGCCACGTTTTAGTTGTTTGCTCAGTGACTTTGAAGTCCAATAAAATTCCTTGTTTCAGAAGAATTTTTGTGTGTATAATATCAAAATAATAAAGCAAATGTTTCACTTATCCTCATTTTGGCAAAAAAAAACCATTTAATTTCGTTAATTTCGTTTGACACGAGAAAAGTAAACCACGAGGGAAATAATCTTGAAAATTACACGCAAAATTGTCGTGCATATTTAATTTTTATATTGTTAACCACAACTCACTGGAAGTTAAGGAGAAATATATTGTGTACTGAAAGGATCGAGGCATTATATCCACTGTTTACGAGTATTTCATTTCAGTTATCAAGACGGGGTAAAAGGTTCAAATTTTGCAAAAAGACGCACATATCGAAACAAACTCTACAGCAAGAAAACCCCACCGCCCAGCGGCTTTAAAATTTTAGTCTTTCACTTCTGGTAGTGAAGGTTGGTTCTCTTTCAACAAGAGATTATACCACTAGATTTTGAAGGGCTTGCTCTGTTTTAAGATATTTTAATTCACAGAGTCGGTATCAACTGAATTTTGTGGATGTATTTATGCCAAAATCTTCGACCTTATAAATACGTGTATTACATATAGTACTTTGTGTTCTGCATGTAAGAAAATTATTTACATCACCTTACACTGTTTTCAAAGGTACGTTTTTTAGTTTCAGTTTTCTCACATTGATGATTAACGTGTTTAACACACTCAAAATCAAATCAATGCGGACTTTATTGCCATAAGTTTGCTTTAGTACAATCAAAAGTAGGAAACGAATACGTTGACTGACGTTACAAATGTATTAATGGCAGACTGCAAGCATTATCTTCATTTTATTTTTTTGCCGAATGCAAGAAAAGCGCCAGATGTCAGTGGGAGACGGATCGAATGAGCTCTCTCTCCAGTCTTTGCTCGTCTATACTGTCCGGAAGTTTTTGCTGCACGAGTAAAAAGGGAAAATTGCTTGCAGTCAAGGCTAATGCTCTTCCTTTCATTCTTTAGGTTGCACTCGCTTCAAAACCCTCACAATAGCTTGTAAATAGATTGGTACCTTTTCCCGTAACTTGTAAATGTGATTGTAAATAGAAAAATAAACTGGGACTACTCGAGAAATATCCCGCCGCGTGACTTGGTTTAATTCGTTTAAGTAGACACCAACTTGTGGATGCGGGGACAGGGATAGGGAATTTGAAAACCGCGAGGCGCCTCGGACGGAAGAAAGGTGCGCATTCCGCCGGCTCGTTCTCGCGGTTCGTGGGCGTTAGAGCTTTCGCGCTCCCTTCCCTTGAGTGACGCGCGAGTAGTCACGAATAAATTTAAATAAAAGCTGCACTGACTACAAGTCTTGGAAAAATGAAGCATCACATTTTTGTTTAAATTTCAACCTCATACGAACTCTTGTACTAGGCGTTAGGTGCCTATGGTGTCAATACTGAGCTAAGCCTTTGTCCAAAATTAACATTGGTGATATCCATATGGTACGGGCTTTTAAAAGCCTTCAAAAACGCACAAAGTGGATCATGCAGGCGAAAAGCGCATGGCTTGACAACCGGTCAAACAGGTCGAATAAAAAGAATAGAGGAATGTGTCCGAGAATTTCCATCTTTTCCGGAGACTTAGCAGTAGAATGAGCTGCACAATTTGACTGATTTTCAACCGAAAGTTTCCGTGTTTAATTGCTGTTAAAAGGTGAACAGGTCGAGCTCTGAGCCGCATACAGGCGAGGCGACAATCACTAAATACAAGTAAAATACTAAATAAATTGATCTACAGTTGTTTCTACAGTTGCTCGCCGAACTGATTTGTTGCTCATTTTTAAAGAGAAACTAGTAAATTAAACTACTTTAGAGGACGTTTGTCAAATTTAGTTGAATCCATGTGAACTACAATGATATTCACACTCCGTTTTTTTATTCCCTCAGTTTGACGATAAATTCTCAGTTGCATCAGCGTCATTCATTGTTCAAAAGTGACAGTATTGAAAAAAGAACTTGATTTTCCAGCTGTTCCGTTCACGTTTGCACACCGTTTTCTGATAAAAATTAAATGCGCAAAATATATTTATTTTACTGTTGTCGGAATCATCACACAATTGAAAACAAAGCATCAAACCCAACTTTGAATAATAAGGGCGATTAAGCTTCCATCTATAGTTAACATCCAACTTGTTTAACAAAGAATGATGGTGAAATGAAATTTTTGTTAAATGGACCGCTTTAAGGTTCTTCATTCTCAAGCCAATTAGAAAACAGTGGTCTTTTCCTATACCGAGGGGCGCTTTTAAGACCGGATAATCCGAACTGCCGATCTTCCTCTCAAACCTCAAACCAGGCTCCTCCGTCGTTTTATCAGTTTTGATTATTTTATTTATTTTACTGTTGTCGGAATCATCACACAATTGAAAACAAAGCATCAAACCCAACTTTGAATAATAAAGGCGATTAAACTACAGCTTCCATCTAGTTAACATCCAACTTGTTTAACAAAGAATAATTTTAAAAAATCCTTCAACACAGAGAAATATAGTGAAATGAAATTTTTGTTAAATTGACCGCTTTAAGGTTCTTCATTCTCCGGTCAATGAGGAAAACAGTCGTCTTTTCCTATACCAAGGGACCGGATAATCCGAACTGCCGATCTTCCTCTCAAACCTCAAACGGGGTTTTTCCGTCGTTTTATCAGTTTTGATTATACCTAATGGCACACGTTAATAGATCAATGCCTTCTTCCAGCGGCTTTCCTGACCGAGAAGTGGGAGAATACAGTTATAGAGAGACTTCTGTTTGGCGAAAGGAATACTTGACGGAGGGAACTTATAAAAATACAGTTGCTCAAGCCAGTGTTAACATGATCGCTATGTTTCCTACAGTTATGCTAAACGCGCTCATCATCTTTGCCGTGGCTACAAGGCGCCAGCTGCGAACGACCTCCAACTTTCTCCTAGCATGTCTCTCGACTGTAGATTTATTGACTGGACTGGTTGCTCACCCTCTGGGGATCGCGGTAGAAATAAAGCGAATCCTTAATGACGGACCATTCTGTGCTTTGGAAAAGGCACTTGTTGTAGTTGCTAATGGGTCTGCTTTTGCCTCCCTGAGTCATGTTGGGTTAATCAGCATGGATCGCTACATTGCTGTCAAACAACCCTTGAGGTACCGAGATATTGTCACAAAAGGGAGAATAACAACCGTCATTCTTGTCTCCTGGGCTGTCACAGCGCTTGTGATGATTCAAGAAACGGTTTTGGTTGTAATAAACAATGGAACAGAAATTTACTCAATCTACATTAAAATCTCTGGTGTTACACTGTCTGTAACAGTCCTTCTTTTTATTATCGCCATCACGTTCTCATACAGCTACATTTTCAGAGAAGCACAGCGTCAGAAAAAACGTATTCAAAGTGAGCAACTGCCTTCTGAAGAGTTAAAAAGAATCAAGAAAGACAACAAGGCTGCCATCACTCTGACAGTCTTCCTGGCGGCCTCAGTTTTAACTTTTATGCCTGGAATAATAGCTAGTACTTCAATTGCGATCTCAGATAGCATCATAGAACCTAAAGATATGTGTGTTCTACTTGTTTGGCTAATAATGTCTACTCTATTGGGTTCTCTCTATAACCCTATTATCTTTTGTTGGCGAATGAAGAAGCTTCGCCGAGTTTTTCTTGAAATTTTACATTTAAGACAGACTGAAAATAACCCGCCAGCGGTAGAAATGCAGGTAATGGGGCAGCGTCGTTCTCTATTTGTGGCTGGGGATTTTGTGCACCAGTGAGTGGTTCTGGTATCATGTAGACACATTCAAATTGAATAACATTACACCTGTTGATAACAACATTTTGAAAAAGCACTCTTCGTGGTTATATCAAACTGAAGTTTTGAAATTGTATAGTGGAACAACGCCACGTTTTAGTTGTTTGCTCAGTGACTTTGAAGTCCAATAAAATTCCTTGTTTCAGAAGAACTTTTGTGTGTATAATATCAAAATAATAAAGCAAATGTTTCACTTATCCTCATTTTGGCAAAAAAAAACCCATTTAATTTCGTTAATTTCGTTTGACACGAAAAAAGTAAACCACGAGGGAAATAATATTGAAAATTACACGCAAAATTGTCATGCATATTTATTTTTTATATTGTTAACCACAACTCACTGGAAGTTAAGGAGAAATATATTGTGTACTGAAAGGATCGAGGCATTATATCCACTGTTTACGAGTATTTCATTTCAGTTATCAAGACGGAGTAAAAGGTTCAAATTTTGCAAAAAGACGCACATATCGAAACAAACTGTACAGCAAGAAAACCCCACCGCCCAGCGGCTTTAAAATTTTAGTCTTTCACTTCTGGTAGTGAAGGTTGGTTCTCTTTCAACAAGAGATTATACCACTAGATTTTGAAGGGCTTGCTACTGTTTTAAAATATTTTAATTCACAGAGTCGGTATCATCTGAATTTTGTGGATGTATTTATGCCCAAATCTTCGAACTTATAAATACGTGTATTACATATGGTACTTTGTGTTCTGTAAGAAAATTATTTACATCACCTTACACTGTTTTCAAAGGTACGTTTTTTAGTTTCAGTTTTCTCACATTGATGATTAACGTGTTTAACACACTCAAAATCAAATCAATGCGGACTTTATTGCCATAAGTTTGCTTTAGTACAATCAAAAGTAGGAAACGAATACGTTGACTGACGTTACAAATGTATTAATGGCAGACTGCAAGCATTATCTTCATTTCATCTTTTTGCCTAATGCAAGAAAAGCGCCAGATGTCAGTGGGAGATGGATCGAATGAGCTCTCTCTCCAGTCTTTGCTCGTCTATACGGTCCGGAAGTTTTTGCAGCACGAGTAAAAAGGGAAAATTGCTTGCAGTCAAGGCTAATGCTCTTCCTTTCATTCTTTAGGTTGTACTCGCTTCAAAACCCTCACAATAGCTTGTAAATAGATTGGTACCTTTTCCCGTAACTTGTAAATGTGGTTGTAAATAGAAAAAAAAAACTGGGACTACTCGAGAAATATCCCGCCGCGTGACTTGGTTTAATTCGTTTAAGTAGACACCAACTTGTGGATGCGGGAACGGGGATAGGGAATTTGAAAACCGCGAGGCGCCTCGGAAGGAAGAAAGGTGCGCATTCTGCCGGCTCGTTCCTCGCGGTTCGTGGGCGTTAGAGCCTTCGCGCTCCCTTCCCTTGAGTGACGCGCGAGTAGTCACGAATAAATTTAAATAAAAGCTGCACTGACTACAAGCCTTGGAAAAATGAAGCATCACATTTTTGTTTAAATTTCAACCTCATACGAACTCTTGTGCTAGGCGTTAGGTGCCTATGGTGTCAATACTGATCTAAGCCTTTCTCCAAAATTAACATTGGTGATATCCATATGGTACGGGCTTTTAAAAGCCTTCAAAAAGCGCACAAAGCGGACCATGCAGGCGAAAAGCGCATGGCTTGACAACCGGTCAAACAGGTCGAATAAAAAGAATAGAGGAATGTGTCCGAGAATTTCCATCTTTTCCGGAGACTTAGCAGTAGAATGAGCTGCACAATTTGACTGATTTTCAACCGAAAGTTTCCGTGTTTAATTGCTGTTAAGAGGTGAACAGGTCTAGCTCTGAGCCGCATACAGGCGAGGCGACAATCACTAAATACAAGTAATACACTGAATAAATGATCTACAGTTGTTTCTACAGTTGTTCGCCGAACTGATTTGTTGGTCATTTTTAAAGAGAAACTAGTAAATTAAACTACTTTAGAGGACGTTTGTCAAATTTACTTGAATCCATGTGAACTACAATGATATTCACGCTCCGTTTTTTTTTATTCCCTCAGTTTGACGATAAATTCTCAGTTGCATCAGTGTCATTCATTGTTCAAAAGTGACAGTATTGAAAAAAGAACTTGATTTTCCAGCTGTTCCGTTCACGTTTGCACACCATTTTCTGATAAAAATTAAATGCGCAAAATATATTTATTTTACTGTTGTCGGAATCATCACACAATTGAAAACAAAGCATCAAACCCAACTTTGAATAATAAGGGGATTAAATTACAGCTTCCATCTAGTTAACATCTAACTTGTTTAACAAAGAATAATTTTAAAAAATCCTTCAACACAGAGAAATATGGTGAAATGAAATTTTTGTTAAATTGACCGCGTTAAGGTTCTTCATTATCCGGTCAATGAGGAAAACAGTCGCTTTTCCTATACCAAGGGACCGGATAATCCGAACTGCCGATCTTCCTCTCAAACCTCAAACAGGGTTCCTCCGTCGTTTTATCAGTTTTGATTATACCTAATGGCACACGTTAATAGATCAATGCCTTCTTCCAGCGGCTTTCCTGACCGAGAAGTGGGAGAATGCAGTTATAGAGAGACTTCTGTTTGGCGAAAGGAATACTTGACGGAGGGAACTTATAAAAATACAGCTGTTCAAGCCAGTGTTAACATGATCGCTATGTTTCCTACAGTTATGCTAAACGCGCTCATCATCTTTGCCGTGGCTACAAGGCGCCAGCTGCGAACCAACTCCAACATTCTCCTGGCATGTCTTGCGACTGTAGATTTATTGACTGGACTGGTTGCTCACCCTCTGGAGATCGCGGTAGAAATAAAGCGAATCCTTAATGACGGACCATTCTTGTCTCCTGGGCTGTCACAGCGCTTGTGATGATTCAAGAAACGGTTTTGGTTGTAATAAACAATGGAACAGAAATTTACTCAATCTACATTAAAATCTCTGGTGTTACACTGTCTGTAACAGTCCTTCTTTTTATTATCGCCATCACGTTCTCATACAGCTACATTTTCAGAGAAGCACAGCGTCAGAAAAAACGTATTCAAAGTGAGCAACTGCCTTCTGAAGAGTTAAAAAGAATCAAGAAAGACAACAAGGCTGCCATCACTCTGACAGTCTTCCTGGCGGCCTCAGTTTTAACTTTTATGCCTGGAATAATAGCTAGTACTTCAATTGCGATCTCAGATAGCATCATAGAACCTAAAGATATGTGTGTTCTACTTGTTTGGCTAATAATGTCTACTCTATTGGGTTCTCTCTATAACCCTATCATCTTTTGTTGGCGAATGAAGAAGCTTCGCCGAGTTTTTCTTGAAATTTTACATTTAAGACAGACTGAAAAACAAGTAAAACACTGAATAAATTGATCTACAGTTGTTTCTACAGTTGCTCGCCGAACTGATTTGTTGGTCATTTTTAAAGAGAAACTAGTAAATTAAACTACTTTAGAGGACGTTTGTCAAATTTAGTTGGATCCATGTGAACTACAATGATATTCACACTCCGTTTTTTTATTCCCTCAGTTTGACGATAAATTCTCAGTTGCATCAGTGTCATTCATTGTTCAAAAGTGACAGAATTGAAAAAAGAACATGATTTTCCAGCTGTTCCGTTCACGTTTGCACACCGTTTTCTGATAAAAATTAAATGCGCAAAATATATTTATTTTACTGTTTGTTTTACAATTGAAAACAAAGCATCAAAACCAACTTTGAATAATAAGGGCGATTAAGCTTCCATCTATAGTTAACATCCAACTTGTTTAACAAAGAATAATTTTAAAAATCCTTCAACACAAAGAAATATGGTGAAATGAAATTTTTGTTAAATGGACCGCTTTAAAGTTCTTCATTCTCAAGCCAATGAGAAAACAGTGGTCTTTTCCTATACCAAGGGGCGCTTTTAAAACCGGATAATCCGAACTGCCGATCTTCCTCTCAAACCTCAAACCAGGCTCCTCCGTCGTTTTATCAGTTTTGATTATACCTAATGGCACACGTTAACAGATCAATGCCTTCTTCCAGCGGCTTTCCTGACCGAGAAGTGGGAGAATACAGTTATAGAGAGACTTCTGTTTGGCGAAAGGAATACTTGACGGAGGGAACTTATAAAAATACAGTTGCTCATGCCAGTGTTAACATGATCGCTATGTTTCCTACAGTTATGCTAAACGCGCTCATCATCTTTGCCGTGGCTACAAGGCGCCAGCTGCGAACCACCTCCAACATTCTCCTAGCATGTCTCTCGACTGTAGATTTATTGACTGGACTGGTTGCTCACCCTCTGAGGATCGCGGTAGAAATAAGGCGAATCATTAATGACGGACCATTCTGTGCTTTTGCCTCCCTGAGTCATGTTGGGTTAATCAGCATGGATCGCTACATTGCTGTCAAACAACCCTTGAGGCACCGAGATATTGTCACAAAAGGGAGAATAACAACCGCCATTCTTGTCTCCTGAGCTGTCACAGCGCTTGTGATGATTCAAGAAACGGTTTTGGCGGTCATAAACAATGGAACAGAAATTTACTCAATCTACATTAAAATCTCTGGTGTTACACTGTCTGTAACAGTCCTTCTTTTTATTATCGCCATCACGTTCTCATACAGCTACATTTTCAGAGAAGCACAGCGTCAGAAAAAACGTATTCAAAGTGAGCAACTGCCTTCTGAAGAGTTAAAAAGAATCAAGAAAGACAACAAGGCTGCCATCACTCTGACAGTCTTCCTGGCGGCCTCAGTTTTAACTTTTATGCCTGGAATAATAGCTAGTACTTCAATTGCGATCTCAGATAGCATCATAGAACCTAAAGATATGTGTGTTCTACTTGTTTGGCTAATAATGTCTACTCTATTGGGTTCTCTCTATAACCCTATTATCTTTTGTTGGTAAATGAAGAAGCTTCGCCGAGTTTTTCTTGAAATTTTACATTTAAGACAGACTGAAAATAACCCGCCAGCGGTAGAAATGCAGGTAATGGGGCAGCGTCGTTCTCTATTTGTGGCTGGGGATTTTGTGCACCAGTGAGTGGTTCTGGTATCATGTAGACACATTCAAATTGAATAACATTACACCTGTTGATAACAACATTTTGAAAAAGCACTCTTCATGGTTATATCAAACTGAAGTTTTGAAATTGTATAGTGGAACAACGCCACGTTTTAGTTGTTTGCTCAGTGACTTTGAAGTCCAATAAAATTCCTTGTTTCAGAAGAATTTTTGTGTGTATAATATCAAAGTAATAAAGCAATTGTTTCACTTATCCTCATTTTGGCAAAAAAAAAACAACAACAAAAAAAACATTTACTGGTGCTAAATTCATATTTTGTTTTCTTTCTAATCCATGCTTTAAGTGCTGCTAGTTTACCAATCAGTGAGATGAGCTAAAGTAAATAATAATAATAAATAATAATAAAATCTTTATTAACATATGACCGATTTACATTCCACTATCATAGACTAAAATTTTCATGAAATAAAAATATTAAAAGATGCTAAAATACAAATTGCAAGCTCACGCCATTATCGACTTTCTAAAATTAGCGGACACACACTTGGCTAGCTTTTAAGCGGCAGTCATCATATGACCAATTTACATTCCACTATCATAGACAAATATTTTGATGAAATAAAAATATTAAAGAGATCCTAAAATACTAATTAACAAGCTCACGCCATTTTCACTTTCTACTATTGTACTACTATTTCTACTACGCTACTATTGCTATTGTTACCGAATCATGGGTGACAAGCGAAACCCCGTCGTCCAGTATATCAATTGGCGAATACAACATCTACAGGAAAGACCGGAACAACCGACAAGGTGGGGGAGTTGTGGTATATGTTAAGAATTACCTAAGATCCAAGAGCCTATTTGACTTAGAAAACGAAGACAAGGAGGTGTTATGGCTTAAATTGTTTCCCCCAAGACTGCCAAGACCTTTTAGCTGTATCTTAGTTGCGGGCATTTATTTTCCACCTGGTAAAACCGCAGAAGAAGAGAAAGATATGATAGATTATCTTACAAACTGTATGGATGCAGTTTTGAAAGACAATCCCTCTGCTGGAGTACTGTTAGCCGGAGACTTCAACAAACTTAGCCATCGTAATTTAAGTCGAAGATTCAACTTGAAATCATTGGTACGTGCTCCAACTCGGGGAAATAATATCCTTGATCAAATTCTCACGAACATGGACAGTCTATTCGAACATACGTCTCATCTTTGCTCGTAAACTTTGCGGAATATAACTTATATATATATATATATATATATATATATATATATATATATATATATATAGTTTTTAATATATTATTACGATTATTAGTTGCCATTTTCTTGCATTTTTAATATTGTATTGCCATTGTATTTTTTCACTTAAGATGGTCAAATAAAGCGCATTATTATTACTTTCTAAAATTAGCGAACACACGCTAATCTTAGTCTATGATAGTGGAATGTAAATTGGCAACATGTTAATAAAGATTTTATGATTATTTATTATTATTATTATTTACTTTAGTTCAAGCCGCAGTCATCAATGAAATCCCCTTGTGGAATTTTGTGTCCTGTTATGTTAGCAATTATGTGTCCTTATTATGTTAGTATTATGTTACCATTTCAATTTTCGCTGCGAAAGGCGCGACTTATTATGTAGCCATAGCAAATTGTGATCTTTTCACGTGTGAAGATAACTTATTATTTTCACGTGTGAAGATATCATATTTTCGCGCTAAAGTTCACCTGGTATTTGATTGGTATTTATAAAATAAATTTATTTATTTATCAGTTGTTGTTTGTAGGGCCCGAAGGAAAATCGCGGTTGACGAGTGGGTTCCCTGGGTAACTGATTGCAATTGCAAAGCGCGTTGGTTCCTGAAGCGGTAAAAGAAAAATCATTGTATATCTGGTTTGTTGTTGCTAAAAACCTCTAAAGCTGGCTATGAAGTAGACAGCAATTTTTGCGATATTTTCAAGGTGCAGAAAAATCCACTTCAAGCAATGTTCTAATGTTAGTTTTTCTGTGTCTAAAAACTTCACCGCCATTGGAAAATTTGATCATTCCGTGTGCAATGTTTGTGTTCGTTACGTTGTGTGAAGTGGGAAAGTGATTTCAATTTCTAAGAGAATACATTGAAAAACGCTTTAGTAAGGAAGCATAATGTACAATTAATGTAACAGCGAGACAAAAGATGCCAGAAGTCGGAATCAAAATGATATTGGTTGACATATGAATATGAAAATAAACTCCACTGCCATTTATGTTGAATGTGACGAAGTTCATAAAGACTGCATATTTAACTGAAGTCCCGATTTTACAGTTTTGTTTCTTTAATTTAGTCCAAGTCATAGCAAGATTTTGCCACTGAAGAAAAAGCTAATTTATTTTTCAGCGATCGCTATTTGTTGTGGTTATTTTAAAATGAGAAATTTACTATCCCTATTCACGGGACTCCAAAAAGATATAAAAAAGAAATTGAGATGTGGTCACGGTCCCGTTAAATAGATCCTAGCTTTTTTTATTTCGTTTGTGACGACAGCGTTCTATCTTTCGAGTGACCTGCGTGATTAGAACATGTACAAAAATCAAGATAAATTAGTACATAATCTTCAATAACAAAGCTCCAGTAAACAAATCCGTTTATCGAGAAAATGTTGGGTGCCGAAATTTCTAAGTGCCCCGCCGAAAAGTTACCGAGAAAATATACCGAAATGATAAATTCTGGAGCAGGTAATTTTTCCGGCTCTTGTACTGAGGAAGTTCTTTGCGATGGGAAACAAACTCTTAGAGCCTGTTCACATGGGGGTGGGGGACCCCACGCAGGTGAGGTCCCCCACCTACCCGTGGTCCAAAAAAGCTAGCCTTCACGTGCAACCCCGGGGCGCTGGGGTGAGGTTTAAAATGTTTTCACATGATGTCATCAAAAACTAAAACTCAAAAGTAAACAGATTTTTGCATTTTTATCTTCATCATGTAAAAGACATATTAGAAATGTATCTGTTTCCACGTTTTCAGCTCGGTACCTTGCTTTGATAGAGCAGTTTGAATTTAAGACGAAATCCGCTAGAAAATCGAGCAATTTCAGGTTTTAGTGGACAAAAATCTGGTACCAGAATGATTTCAAATATATTTATAGTCATTTTTACATTTTCTTAAAGCTAAATACATAGGTAATTGCTTGAAATAACACTAAAAACAATTTCGCACGGGAACGAGAGAAAATAAATTTCAAAGCTTAGAGAACGGGTGCAAACACAGGCAAAATTTCCTCATCAGTTTCATTTCACCAGTACTTTCAAGTGTTTCATACATTACTTCAACATTCGTTTTCGACGTTTGGTGTTGCTAGAAATGAATTTTTTTTTTGAGAAGGTATTTAAAACAGTCGTACAGAAGGTTGCAATACGATGAAAATAATCTTGGTACAAGGTTTTTGTCCACTTGTTACTCGAACTTCTGGTGGATTCCGTCTTAATAGAGGGTTTTCACCTGATGTCATAAAATACTAAAATTCAAAAGTAAACAGACTTTTGCATTTTTATCTACTTCACGTAAAATACATTTTAGAAATCTGTCTGCTTGCGTGTTTTCAGCTCGGTAGCTTGCTTTGTATAGGTAATCACATGATTTTGAGTGCAATTTGGAATAAATAAGCAGGATTTTTTTTTTCAAAGACTCACAAAATTGCACGAGCCTTGCTCAAAAAGCCAGCCATTGAGACTTTGCGCCATTCAAAGGCTGCGTTTGGTTGGCTCAATTTCAGTTCCTTTGTTAATTAACAAATCAGAATCGTCTGTTGTTTACCTCTTTTTTTGCACTGAATTACCTTTTTTCTGCATCGTGTTTCCTAAAAACTGCATTTCTCTTAGCCAATCAGAATCGAGAAATTTTTTCATGTATATTATTAGATCTGAAAACAGAGCAGCTTGAATTTTAGAGTTTTTCACAGTGCGTGACATAAAGATGCCTGCTCATCATGAAAAGATCGATTCACCATGTGTTTTTGAGGTTTGAAAAGCCAACATGGTAAGAGAGACGTCTGTGTGAATGTTTGAAAGCACAGCATAGAGAACAAAGCCTTTGAGATAGCTAAAGTAAGAAACATGTTTTAACTCGTTTCCGGCCGCCATCTTGGTGTCCCTCAGAGGGACACCAACATGGCGTTTCCATACAAAACACTATACTTTTGGGTGGTACATTTTGCCGAATAACTCGAGTAAGGGATATCGCACGGCCCTGAAACTTTGGCATGTTGTTTATTTATTACTCTATTCTATAATATCACAATTTCTTGACTTTATCTATTGAATGGTTGATGATTTTATTTTTTTACTTACGTGACTGAAAACGCTCTATAGTTTCTCACAGTGTGTGACATAACAAATGTCTGCCCATAAGCATATCACGTACTTGAAAACATCGATTCACCGTGTGTTTTTGAGGTTTTAAAAGCCAATATGACAAGAGAACCGTCTATGTGAAAGTTTGCTTGCTCAACAGAGCGAAGAAAGCCTTTGAGATAGCTTAAGTAAGTTCCAGATGTTTTTCACTCGTTTCCGGTCGCCATGTTTTAGCTCATCAAGAGGGGCTCCATCAAGGCATTTCCATACTAAATCCAATAAGTTTGAGTGGTACATTTTGACTAATAACTCGAGTACGGGACGTTGCACAGCCCTGAAGCTTGGGCATATTGTTTATTTATTTCTCTTCTACAATATCTCAATTTCTTCACTTTACCGATTATTGGTTCATGGTTGACGTGACTTACGCATGACTGAAAACGAAGAATTAAGAAAAGAATTCAGAGACAATTTCCCGGATGAACATCACCCCACCCCACCTCCAGCATTCACATGGAGAAAATTCACCCCAGCTAAGCGGGTTACCCGCCCTGGCTGACCGGGTAACCCGCCTCGGTGAGGTACCCCACCTCACATGTGAACGCTATCGAGAAAAAAAGAGAAATTGTATGGAGAGATTGGTAACCCCACCTAGGTGGGGGACCTCACCTGCATGGGGTCCCCCACCTCCATGTGAACAGGCCCTTAGTTGTAGTTACAAAGAACCTTCAAGAGAAAATGAAGGACAGAGAGGGACTGAAGGAGAGTAGGGGCGTTGGCTGGGATATGTAATCTTCTCTTGGAACCGTTTAAATTAATAGTCATTTTCGGAACATCATTGATGTTCAGTTCAGCTCTTGAGGTCGTCGTTCTCTTTGTGTTGAAGTACTATTTCAAAGTATCAGATTTTCTTTTAAAAGGAGCGGATTTGAACTTGATGACAGCTGTGCGTGGTTTAAATGGGCATCTTATTCAAAGTTGGGTTTGATGTTGAATTTCAAATTTTGTGATGATTCCTACCATAATGACAACAACAATTTGCTCGTTTTTTGTTTTAGTTTTTGTTTTTTTTGTTTTTTGATAATACAGTGAATTGAATTTCAGAAACGTGCAACTCTGAAACATTTTAGAAGAAAAACCTGGAGCTCCCAAATGTTGGCTTAAATCAAGTGCGAAGCAATAGGGTGGAAAATCAGTGAATCTTTGTCTTTTTAATAATTTTAAATACATAGTCGTGTATGATTGTCTATGCGTGCCATAACAAAATTGCACTTTATGCCATCAGTAATATTTAAATATACTGTGTGCTTCATTGTCTTCTATTGCGATTTCAATTTCAGTTAAAAAGTTTTGTTTTATATTGATCGTGAGTTCGATTACAGTTCTTTTTTTTCTTTTGAGAAACAATGATGTTTTGATCAAAGGCAGTTTTATTTTTTTTTCCCCATTTTAAGGTTAGTTTCCAGTTTAGTTAAGTTTAGTTTCAAGCACGTTGAAACTAAACTTCATCATGGCCTGTGAGGGCCATAGCCCAAAGTGCAATACTCGCTTGTCAAGGAGCCATGCATGGCGAATCGGCGGAGAATTCATAATGGCGTAACGCTCAGCAACACTGAATAGGCATAAGAGTATGACTAGGCTCTAAAAGAAAGACCCAGAGAAGTACGGTGTATGTTCGCAGAAATCCACGACGAAATGAAATTTTAGACTTTATTCCACGTATGCGGAGTAAAGAATGACCATGTGAATGATCATCGCAGTTGTGAAGACTACTTAAGCAGTAGTGAAAATAAAGCCTGAAAAAAATTCAGGCTTGTACGGGATTTGAACGCACGGCCTCTGCGATACCAGTACCGGTATCGCAGAGGCCGTGCGTTCAAATCCCGTACAAGCCTGTTTTTTTTTTCCGTTCCAGGATTTATTTTCACTACTGCTTAAGGAGTGTTCACTACTGCGATGGTCATTCACATAGAGTGAAAAGACAATGAAGCACGCAGTATATTTAAAGGGTATTTTTTCTTAGACTGGGTAAATCGCGGCCTAATGTGCAATTTTGTTATGGCACGCATAGGCCACCACAGTCGTGTTAATAAATATCCTAACGTTGGCAATAAAACGGTCGAACTATAGTCGAACCTCGGGTTGCGACCACCTCTCCTCAGTGACCAGTTTTCCAAAATACCAAATGTTTTCAAGTCAAATCACTATATTTAGAACCTCTTGTAAGCGACCACCTCTCGTAAGCGACCGCGACCAGTTTTAGAGCTAAAAGTCTGAATTTGTTTATTTTTAACCTCTCGTAAGCGATCACTTGACGGATTTAATAGAGCGGAAATTGGATAATAAGGTGTTGTACCATTATTGGGAATTTCCCAATGGGAAGTACCGGATTTTTTTTCTCGAAAATGACTTTCACATGAATGAAACATTTAAGAAGTTAAAGAAAAAGTGTACATACACTGTACTCTATCCATCTTAAAAAATGCACAACTAAGTGATAATCCGTGAGAATGAATACTGATATGAAAATCAAATATTTAAACTGCGGATTAAAGAATGAATATGTGAATGATCATCGCAGTTATGAACACCACTTAAGCAGTAGTGATAATAAAGCCTGAAAAAAAATCAGGCTTGTACGGGATCACAGAGGTCGTGGGTTCGAATCCCTTACAAGCCTGAATTATTTTTTTCAGGGCTGCTTAAGTAGTGTTCATAACAACGTAAGTTGTTTTAGTTCATGTTTCAGTTTCCCCTAACGCGTTTATAAACGACGATTATACTCAATTTGTAACCATCGTGAGACTTGTTCCGTTTGCCTTATTATGCAGTATTGAGAAAAAGAACTTGATTTTCCAGCTGTTCCGTTCATGTTTGCAAACCGTTTTCTGATCAAAATACGCAATCCTCAGTTATATCGGCGTCAAGCGTTTCTTCATCTTGTAATTTCAGTTTAAATCTTTACATTGTTCAAAAGTGACAGTATTGAGAAAAGGAACTTGATTTTCCATCTGTTTTGTTCACGTTTGCACACCGTTTTCTAATATGATTACGCAGGATAGATTTATTTTACTGTTGTCGGAATCATCACACAATTGAAAACAAAGCATCAAACCCAACTTTAAACAATGGGTGATTAAACTACAGCTCTCATCCAGTTAAAATCCAAATTGTTTAACAGAGAATAATTTTAAGAAATCCTTCAACTCAAAGAAATGGTGAATGAAACTTTTTGCTAAATTGACCGCAATCTGCAGCCAATGAGAAAACAGTCGTCTTTTCCTATACCAAGGCGCCCTTTAAATAACCCGACAATTTGAACTGCCGACCTTTTTCTCAAACCTCTTCTCATCTGAGAGCCCCATCTTCCCCGATAAAGCCGGTTCCTCCATCGTTTTATCAGTTTTGATTATACCTAATGGCACACGTTAACAGATCAATGCCTTCTTCCAGCGGCTTTCCTGACCGAGAAGTAGAAGAATGCAGTTATAGAGAGACTTCTGTTTGGCGAAAGGAATACTTGACGAAGGGAACTTATAAAACTGCAGTTGCTTTAGCCAGTGTTAACGTGATCGCATTCTTCCCTACAGTTCTGCTAAACGCGCTCATCATGCATCTTTGCCGTGGCTACAAGGCGCCAGCTGCGAACCAACTCCAACATTCTCCTGGCATATCTCGCGACTGTAGATTTATTGACTGGACTGCTTGCTCACCCTCTGGGGATCGCGGTAGAAATAAAGCGAATCCTTAATAACGAACCATTCTGTGCTTTGGAAAAGGCGCTTTTGGTATTAAAGGGTCTGCTTTTGCCTCCCTTAGTCATGTCGGGTTAATCAGCATGGATCGCTACACTGCTATCAAACAACCCTTGAGGTACCGAGATATTGTCACAAAAGGGAGAATAACAACTGCCATTCTTGTCTCCTGGGCTGTCATAATGCATGTGGCGATTGAAGAAACGGTTTGAGCTGTAATAAACAGCGGAACAGATAGTTACTCAATCTACCTTGAAATCTCCGGCGTTACACTCTCTCTTACAGTCCTTCTTTTTATTACCGTCATCGCGTTCTATTTCGGCTACGTTTTCAGAGAAGCACAGCGTCAGAAAAAACCTATTCAAAGTGAGCAACTCTCTCAAGAAGAGTTAAAAAGAATCAAGAAAGGCAACAAGGCCGCCACCACTCTGACAGTCTTCCTGGCTGCCTTAGTCTTAACTTTTATGCCTGGATTAATAGTTGGTACTTTATTTGCGATCTCAGATAGAATCATAGAAACTAGAGTTATGAGCGTTCTATTTGCTTGGCTAACGTCTTCTACTTTTTTGGGTTCTCTCTATAACCCTATCATCTTTTGTTGGCGAATGAAGAAGCTTCGCTGAGTTTTTCTTGAAATTTTACATTTAAGACAGACTGAAAATAACCCGCCGGCCAGCGATAGAAATACAGGTAATGGGACAGCATCGTTCTCAAGTTCCAAGTCCAAGTCCAAGATCATCTGCAGGTGGTTTTTGCGGGGATTTTGTCCACTAGAAAGTGGTTCTGGTATCATGTAGACACATTCAAACTGAATAAAATTACTAAAAAGCTCTCTTTATGGTTACGTCAAAGTTTTGAAATTATACAGTGGAACAGTGACATCAGGTTTAAATTGTTTGTTGATATTTAAGTCCAATAAAATTCCTTGTTTGAGACGAACATGTGAGTGTATAATTGAAAACTAACAGAGCAAAATAAATGTAGTTCATTTATCTTCATTTTGGCCAAAAATTTATTAGTACTAAAATAATATTTTGGTGTCTTTCTCATCGACCATGAAGTGCTATTAGTTTACCGATCAGTGAGATGAACTAAAGTAAATTAAATTAAAAAAAGAAAGGACCCACAATACATTCCCTCAAAGACACAAGGGAAGAATTCTGCAAGACGTTGGCCCACTTTAAGCTTGGTTTCCATGTGATCTTAACGGTCTGCGATCGGTCTGCGACACGATCGGCGCCATGATCGGCGATCGGTCTGCGACACGTTGCAGACATATGGAAACATTTGTCCCTGGCGTCTGCGGCGGTCTGCGACATACGATCGAGGTGATCTGGAATGTAGACTGCCTAGTTCTACTTTCCCGATCACCCCGACCATGTGTTTCCATATGTCTGCAACGTGACACCGACCGATCGCCGATCATGGCGCCGATCGTGTCGCAGACCGATCGCACACCGTTAAGATCATGCGGAAACCAGGCTTTATTTGTCCCATATTCGTCATTCACAACCAAAAAAATGTATATGTACACCTTCCGTGTACTAAGGTAGTCGTTTAGAAGATCGTTTGGTCATTTTTTCGTTAGTTTGCAGTTGAGGGGTTCTTTGAAATGTGAGAGTGAATAAAACTGCCCTTTTAATTATTAAATAAATAAACATTGGAAAATTCAATTCTCGCGCTCAGCTTGTGTTTCACTTTTTTGTGGAGAAACTCATCACTTGATTATGTATGTTTGTGTATGTGAGCGAACATTACTATAAGCTGCCATGTTGTACCTCCGTTATTAATACTTTATTTTAAATTATTGTATTTAATCCGCCGGCTTCCTGGCCATTTTAACTATTTATTTATTTCGGGAAGTCGGTACCCCTTTATCTACTTTATCATTTTTATTTTATGTAAATTATTTTGTAATTTTTTTTGTGGGTAAAATTAAGTCTTCTTGTCTTGTCTTCTGTAACGAGACCAAGTAAAATTTGGAATGATGATGTGCGGAATCTTTTTAGATGGAAATTCGCCTCAATTTTCTCGTAATAAAGAAAAAGGGACAAATTACGGTAAAATTACGTGTTCGGAAAAGAAAGATTTTCTGGTATTTTTGATTTGCTTTTACGATATTTATTTCAGTATTTATCAATTGTTATTTGCTGATTTGCTGCAGCTGCAGGATCTTGCTGAAGTAAATCTTGATTGTTATTGTGAAGTGCGTTGGTCGCAGCAATAAAAGAAAAAATCCTTGTGTCTGGTCAGTTCACCGCCACTGGAAATCTGATCCTTGCGTGAGTAATGATTTTGTCCGGTTGCCGGATGGGTGAAGTGTAAAAGAAATTCCAATTTTCATGCATGTTTGATTGATTTTACTCATAAGCTGTCGAACTTAAGCTTTAAGAGAATACGTTGAAAAAAGATTTAGAAAGGAAGCATATGTACAATTAATGTGACAGCGAGACAAAAGATGCCAGGCGGAAATGCCATTGATTGGCACATGCACAGAAAATGAACTCCACTGCCATTTATATTGAATGTGATGGCGTTTATAAGGAGTGCATATTTATTTGAAGTCTTATTTTGAAAGTTTTGTTTGTTTAATTTAGTCTAAATCATAGCAAATTTTACCAAGGGAAGCTAAGTCATTTTCATTGGTCGCTAAGCTATTTGTTGTTTGTGACGGCAGCGTTCAATTCAGTTTCGAGCGACCTGCGTGATTTCAACATGTACAAAAGTCAAGATAAATTAGTACATAATTTTCAATAACAAGGCTCCAGTAAACAAATTCATTTATCGAGAAAAATTTAAAAAATATACCGAAATGATATATTCTAAATCAGATAGTTTTCCCGGCTCTTTTACTAAGGGAGCTCTTTGCAATGAGAAACAAACCCTGTGATGTAATGTAATGTAATGTAATGTAATGTGTATTTATATACCGCTCATATCATAATCTCTGTGTTGTGATTGGTTGCAGTTTCAAAGAACCTTTTAATAGTTATTTTCAGAAAACGTTCAGTTCAGTTTTGGAGGTCGTCATTCTCTTTGTGTTGAAGTATTGCTTCAAATTATTATATCTCTCACCTAGTACGCGCGCTGTGATTGGTCAATTTTGCGGGCCGTATTCTACAGTACGGCCCGCTTGACTTCAACTAGTTTTTTCCTGCGCGCCGGATTAACCTCAGAGATATAATAAACATCTTACTAACCTCGTTTTCTCGGTCAGTACTGTAAGTTACGGATCCTCGTTTTTCCCCATTAATTCATGGCCCGCGCGCTTCGCGCTTGGGCCATAAATCAACAGGAAAAAACTCGGTCCGTAACTTACAGTACGGACCTCGAACTCAGTTAGTAAGAGGTATGTATCAGATTTTCTTTTAAACGCAGCGAATTTGAACTTGATGACAGCTGTGGTTTAAATGGCCTTCTTATTCAAAGTTGGCTTTGGCGTTTAATTTTAAATTTTGTGATGATTCCGACAATAATAACAACAACAGTTTACTCTTTTATTTAATCATGTGAACTGAATTTCAGACGTGCAATTCTGGGGAGAAAAACCTGGCGCTCCGAGCGTTGGATAAAATCACATTCCGCAGTTCCGCGGAACTGGGTTAAAAAGCAATAGGGCTGAAAAATCAGTGAATCGTTGCCTTTTTAATAAACTACGTGATTACATATGTTTTGCTGTGTTAATTCATAAATTTTAATTCATAAATATCGTAATGACGGCAATAAAATGATCGAACTAAACAAATTCACAAGGAACTGGTATAAATTGCTAATCCAATAAATTGGCAGTTGTATGCCTGGACGATTAGCAGAACAATCGAAGAAATTTTATGGATCAGTGGATCCTTAGGAAAGCTGTTTTTGCTGTATTCTCTTAAGTTCGGCAGTTCTTAAGCAAGACCAGTGAAAGACGGCAATAGAAATCACTTTAAACAAGTACAGTAGACAAGGAAAGGTTCGCATAATGGTCGAATTATCCGAACGGCTGCTAAATCACAAATTGAAAAATAACTGTTTTAGCAGATATACAACGACGATTTTGAATTTTACAGACATGTTTCGGCAGAAATTTCTACTTTCTTCTGACCAAGTGTTACAGGAGTAGCAAATCTAAATATAAATAACTAGCAACGAGTATGTAAAGTTATTGTGACGTTCCTGTTGTCCACACCTTTTGGCAAAGGGAAAAAAATCATCAGTAGATTATTTGACGTGCGGTTTTGTTTTTTTGTTTGCGTATTTTATTTTATTATATAGCCTGCTTAAATGCAGGAACGGACGAGCAACGAAGATTTTTCACTTTATTACTGCGAACACTGTACTTCCATGTCTTTTTCGTTTTCGAACATGTTATTTCTACCATCAAATCGGCCCCGAATTTCTTAGGTCATTAACGAGGCTTGGTAAGGTAAAGAGGCGCCACGCAGCTCTCGGAACAGTTCACAGGATTGGCTGAGAAAACAATAAACAAACAACAGAAACAATGGACCCTAGCCCTGAAATAATGGAGCTGCGTGGTAATAAGAACCAATGAAATAAGAGGTTACTGAGAGGTGCGTGGCATCTGAAGGTAAAGTTCTGTCTTTGAAAGACTGGACACAAGACCATCCTAAATATTACTTTGGCCAATCATGTCGTCACAAGAAATGTTCACGAGAAGGCAATGTATGAACCAAACATTTTAGATCAATGTTTACTGTTTGAATCTAGGGTGTAACTACGGGGAGGGTTTCCTATTTTAATTGGGGGTGGGGTCAGGAGCTAACACCTTGCAGGGGACCTAGTGTCCTTTTGTTTTATGAGCCTTGTGCTCTGCAGTGAATCTGTAAATAAGTAATGAAATAAATAAATAAATTATTTCATAGTACAAACACAAACTGCTGTCGAAACAACGAGGATTATTCCGCTAAATTGTCAACTAAAATATACAAAATAGAAGCTGTTCTGTCTTCTCCTGTACCGTTGTGATTGTAAATATTCAGTATGGGCTACTTTCACAGAAACATAAAGAAATGTTCAGCAGTAATTTATTCACTTTTAATATGCCTGAATGATAGCCGGCAAAACCGGTTCTTGGTGGACAACATCCAGCATCCCAGCAAAAAAAGTCTGCAGTTGATCTTGAAACATGAGGGCGATGCTATCGCACAAACACTGCAAGGGGCTGCACCTCTATAGTTGGAGGTTCTTTTCGGCCTGCTATAAAGAAAAGCTCGGCGAAGCTTCTTCTTTCGCCAACAAAAGATAATTGGCTTATAGAGAGAACCCCTAAGAGTATAGAAGACATAAGCCAAGCAATAGAACACTCACAACTCTAGGTTCTATGATGCTTCCTGAGACAGACATCACCACAAGTACTATTACTCCAGGCAAAAAAGTTACAACTAAGGAAGCCAGGAAGATTGCCAGGGTGGTGGCGGCCCTATTGTCTTTCTTGATTCTTTTTAACTCTTCTTGAGAGAGTTGCTCACTTTGAATACGTTTTTTTCTGACGTTGTGCTTCTCTGCAAACGTAGCCCGTATGAGAACGCGATGGCGGTAATAAAAAGAAGGACCGTAAAAGACCGTGTAATGAGAGATATTTTCATGTACATTGAGGAATTATTTGTCCCACTGTTTATGACCGCCAAAACCGTTTCTTTTAATCATCACATGCGCTGTGAAAGCCCAGGAGACAAGAATGGCAGTTGTTATTCTCCCTTTTGTGACAATATCTCGGTACCTCAAGGGTTGTTTGATAGCAATGTAGCGATCCATACTGATTAACAGAACATGACTCAGGGAGGCAAAAGCAGATCACGTAGCAACTACAATAAGTGCCTTTTCCAATGCATAGAATGGTCCTTCATTAAGGATTCGCTTTATTTCTACCAGTCCAATAAATGTACAGTCGCGAGACATGAAAGGAGAATGCTGGAGTTGGTTCGCAGTTGTTGTAGCCACGGCAAAGATGATGAGCGCGTTTAGCAGAACTGGGGGGAAGAATGCGATCACCTTAATATTGGCCAAAGCAACTGCATTTTTATAAGTTTCCTCCGTCAAGTATTCCCGCCGCCGAACAGCAATCTTTGTGTTATTGCATTCTTCCACTTGCACGGCTTTGTGTTGCACTTCTCACAGGCAGCACTTCTACCTTTATTTTTTTAAATAGGGCCGATTTTAACTTGCCGACAGGTGTGGTTTAACCGTCCTTTTTATTCGAAATTACGTTTGATATTTTACTGATTTTCAATTATGTGCTAAGTGCACGGTCTACCATTCACCCCTACTGCGACGGAGATTGCTGAGTGCAGGAGGAGCACTTGAGAACAAGCGATAGGAGCCCCGTTGCGTACAAGGGTGGGCTCATGAAAAGAATTTGTTGTGGAAGCCCGGTAATTAAAACTCCATGGTTCAAAGTAAAGTTGGGGACACTACAATGACTTGTATCATTATTGTGCTATGCAAGAGTCCAGACGTTTTGTGCTAATGGTTTGAGAGGCAATGAATATTTTTGCTTTGACTTTGATAGGAGAGGGTTTCTGCTGTGTGTTTGGAATCGAAGAGAAAGATATTGAAAAAAAAAACCTGTGCGGAACGACGCACGGTTTGACAATCGACACCGAAATTCTCACGCCGTTTCGGTTGGGATGAAAAAAAATCAATAAAGGAATCTGTCCGAGAATTTCCATCTTTTCCGAAGACTTTCAAAGGTGAACAGGCCGAGTTGTGAGGCGCATTAAGGAGAGGCGACAATCACTAAATAAACACTGAATAAATGACCTACAGTTATTTTACAAAAAAAAAACTTCATTCGCCGAATTGATTTGTTGGTCATTTTGAAAGAGAAACTAGTAAATGAAGCTACTTTAGAGGACGTATGTGAAATTTAGTTGAATCCATGCGAACTACTCAGTACTATTCATGCTTTATTTTATTTCTTCAGTTTGACGATAAATCCTGAGTTATATCGGCGTCAAGCGTTTCTTCATCTTGTAATTTCAGTTTTAAATCTTTACATTGTTCAAAAGTGACAGTATTGAGAAAAAGAACTTGATTTTCCAGCTGTTTTGTTCACGTTTGCACACCGTTTTCTAATATGATTACGCAGGATAGATTTATTTTACTGTTGTCGGAATCATCACACAATTGAAAACAAAGCATCAAACCCAACTTTGAACAATGGGTGATTAAACTACAGCTTTCATCCAGTTAAAATCCAACTTGTTTAATAGATAATAATTTTAAGAAATCCTTTAACTCAAAGAAATAGTGAAATGAACTTTTTTGCGAAATTGACCCCATTAAGGTTCTTGATTCCCCAGCCAATGAGAAAACAGTCGTCTTTTCCTATTCCAAGGGGCGCTTTTAATAACCCGATAATTTGAACTGCCGACCTTCTTCTCAAACCTCTTCTCATTTGAGAGTCACATCTTCCCCGATAAAGCACAGGTTCCTCCGTCGTTTTATCAGTTTTGATTATACCTAATGGCACACATAAACGGATCAATGCCTTCTTCCAGCGGCTTTCCTGACCGAGAAGTAGAAGAATGCAGTTACATAAATATTGCTGTTTGGCGGAAGGAATACTTGACGGAGGGAACTAATAAAAATGCAGTTGCTTTAGCCAGTGTTAGCATGATCGCATTCTTCCCTACAGTTCTGCTAAACGCGCTCATCATCTTTGCCGTGGCTACAAGGCGCCAGCTGCGAACCAACTCCAACATTCTCCTGGCATGTCTCGCGACTGTAGATTTATTGACTGGACTGGTTGCTCACCCTCTGGGGTTCGTGGTAGAAATAAAGCGAATCCTTAATGACGGACCATTCTGTGCTTTGGAAAAGGCGCTTTTGGTAGTTACTAATGGGTCTGCTTTTGCCTCCCTGAGTCATGTTGGGTTACTGATCGGCGTGGATCGCTACATTGCTATCAAACAACCCTTGAGGTACCGAGATATTGTCACAAAAGGGAGAATAACAACCGCCATTCTTGTCTCCTGGGCTGTCATAATGCATGTGGCGATTGAAGAAACGGTTTTAGCTGTAATAAACAGTGGAACAGAAATTTACTCAATCTACAATGAGATCTCTGGTGTTGCATTGTCTGTGATAGTCCTTCTTTTTATTACCGTCATCGCGTTCTCGTACGGCTACGTTTTCAGAGAAGCACAGCGTCAGAAAAAACGTATTCAAAGTGAGCAACTGCCTTATGAAGAGTTAAAAAGAATCAAGAAAGACAATAAGGCTGCCACCACTCTGACAGTCTTCCTGGCTGCCTTAGTTTTAACCTTATTCCTGGAATAATAGTTGGTACTTTATATGCGATCTCAGATAGAATCATAGAACCTAGAGTTATGAGTGTTCTATTTGCTTGGCTAACGTTTTCTACTTTTTTGGGTTCTCTCTATAACCCTATTATTATTGTTGGCGAATGAAGAAGCTTCGCCGGGTTTTTCTTGAAATTTTACATTTAAGACAGACTGAAAATAACCCACAAGCGATAGAAATGCAGGTAATGGGACAGCATCGTTCTCAAGTTCCAGGATCATCTGCAGATGGTTTTTGCGGGGATTTTGTCCACCAGAAAGTTGTTGTCGTATCATGTAGACACATTCAAAGTGAATAAAATTACTAAAAAGCACTCTTTATGTTTACGTCAAAGTTTTGAAATTATACAGTAGAACAGTGAAATGCTTAAATTGTTTGTTGATATTTAAGTCCAATAAAATTCCTTGTTTCAGGCGAACATGTCAGTGTATCATTGCAAAATAATAGAGCAAATGTAGTTCATTTATCTTCATTTTGGCAAAAGATTTATTAGTACTAAAATAATATTTTGGTGTCTTTCTCATCGGCTGGCATAAAGTGCTACTATTTTACCAATCAGTGAGATGAACTAAAGTAAATTAAATTAAAAAAGAAAGGATCCAAAATACATTCCCTCAAAGACGCAAGTGAAGAATTCTGGAAAACGTAGGCCCACTTTATCAAGTTGTTAAGCCTGGTTTCCATGTGATCTTAACGGTCTGCGATCGGTCTGCGACACGATCGTGGCCATGATCGGCGATCGGTCTGCGTCACGTTGCGGACATATGGAAACATTTGTCCCCGGCGTATGCGGCGGTCTGCGACACATGGTCGGGGTGAGCGGGAAGGTAGAACCTAGTTCTACTTTCCCGATCACCCTGAATGTGTGTTTCCATATGTCTGCAACGTGACACCGACCGATCGCCGATCATGGCGCCGATCGTGTCGCAGACCGATCGCACACCGTTAAGATCATGTGGAAACCAGACTTTATTTGTCCCATCTTCGACATTCACAACCAAAAAGATGTATGTACACCTTCCGTGTACAAAGGTAGTCGTTTAGAAGATCGTTTGGTCATTTTTTTTTCGTTAGTTTGCAGTTGAGGGGTTCTTTGAAGTGTGAAAGTATTACGAAAAGTGAACAAAACTACCCTTTTAATTAAATGAACATTGAAATGATTCAATTCTCACGGTCAGCTCATGTGTTTCGCTTTTTTGTGGAGAAACTCATCACTTGAATGTGTATGTTTGTGTATGTGAGTGTATGTGAGTGAATATTATTTGTACCTCCGTTATTAATACTTTATTTTAAATTATTGTATTTAACGCCCGGCTTTCTGGCCTTTTTAACTATTTAGTTATTTCGGGAAGTCGGTACCCCTTTATCTACTTTATCAAGTTTATTTTATGTAAATTATTTTGTAAAATTTTTTGTGGGTAAAATTAAGTCTTCTTGTCTTGTCTTGTGTAACGTGACGAAGTAAAATTGGGATGATGATGTATGGAATCTTTATTAGGTGGAAAATTCGCCTTAATTTTTCTCGTAATTAAGAAAATGGACAAATTACGGTAGAAATTACGTGTTCGGAAAAGAATGATTTTCTTATATTGTCGATTTGCTTTATGATATTTATTTATTTATTTAGTATTTATCAATTGTTATTTGCAGCAGCTGCAGGATCTTGGCGAAAACAGCGGTTCGGGAGTGGGTCCCGTCTTGTAAATAATTGTTATTGCGAAGTGCGTTGGTCGCAGCAATAAAAGAAAAAATGCTTGTGTCTGGTCTATTCTTGCTAAAACTTCTAAAGCTGGCTATGAAGTAGAAAATTATTTTTGCAATACTTTTAAATGTGATTTACAGTCCGTACTGCGCAGTCTCAGCATCCCAATGTTTGTGAGTCTCACACGTTGGAATTCGAATCGATGTTATTCGTTACGAACTACTTACCTTATAGTTGAGGCATTTTAAATTATTTTCCCAACTGTTTCTTTGATTTTTACAGCTACGAAGTTGTTTTCTCTGGTGATATCGGGAAGAACGAAGCATAAAAGCTTTGCATCAACAATGGCGGTTGACATGAACTTTGAATTTACTTCATGTAAGTGATGGGGAAACATTACATTTTGTGACGTCTTACATGAATCGAAACAAAAAACGTAAACAAACTCTTGAGACTGCGCAGTACGGACTGTAAATCACGTCAAGCAATTTTCTAGTGTTGTTTTATCAGTGTATTAGTTCACCGCCACTGGAAAATTTGATCATTATCACGTGAGTAATGATTTTGTCCGGTTGCGTTGGGTGAAGTGGAAAAGTGATTTCAATTTCGATACATGTTTAATTGATTTTACTTATAAGCTGTCGAACCCAAGCTTAAGAGAACACGTTAAAAAAAGCATTAGAAAGGAAGCATATGTACAATTAATGTGACAGTGAGACTAAAGATGCCTGAGGCGGAATCAAAATGTCATTGATATCCACTGCCATTGATATTGAATGTGATGGCGTTCATAAAGATTGCATATTTATTAAGTCTTAGTTTGAAAGTTTTGTTTGTTTAATTTAGTCTAAATGAGCATAGCAAGATTTTACCAAGGGAAGCTAAGTCATTTTCATTTGTCGCTAAGCAATTTGTTGTTTGTGACGGCAGCGTTCAATTCAGTTTCGAGTGACCTCCGTGATTTGAACATGTACAAAAATCACGATAAATTAGTACATAATCTTCAATAACAAAGTTCTGGTAAACAAATCCATTTATCGAGAAAAAGTTACAAAATATACATGTACCGAAATGATATATTCTAAATCAGATAGTTTTCCCGGCTCTTTTACCAAGGGAGCTCTTTGCGATGAGAAACAAACCCTGTGTTGTCATTGGTTGCAGTTTCAAAGAACCTTTTAATAGTTCTTTTCAGAAAACGTTCAGTTCAGTTTTGGAGGTCGTCATTCTCTCTGTGTTGAAGTATTACTTCAAAGTATCAGATTTTCTTTTAAACGCAGCGGATTTGAACTTAATGGCAGCTGTGGTTTAAATGGCCTTCTTATTCAAAGTAGGTTTTGGCGTTTAATTTCAAATTTTGTGATAATTTCGACAATAATAACAACAACAGTTTACTCTTTTATTTAATCATGTGAACTGAATTTCAGACGTGCAATTCTGGGGAGAAAAACCTGGCGCTTTCCCTGCTAGCAGAGGCCTCTTTTCCTTGTATTCATGCGGGAGAAAAGAGACCTCTGCATGGGTCGAAACGGTCTTTGATTAAGCCGCAGTCCGAGTTCGTGGACGGGGGTTTTAAAACGCATGCTCCATGTATTGTTTGTCATTTGATCACGTGCTAAAAACATCATGTGATGGATCGGTCGCTAAGAAACTGCGACGCATGCTCAATACAGACGGTTGCGACCCATGGCAGAGTTCTCTCGCATGCTGAATACAAGAAAAAGAAGCCTCTGCTAGCAGGGAACCTGGCGCTCCGAGCGTTGGATAAAATCACATTTCGCAGTTCCGCGGACGTAAAAAGCAATATAGGAAAATGAGTGAATCGTTGCACTTTTAATAAACTACGTGATTACATATGTTTTACTGTGTGAATTCATAATTTTTAATTCATAAATATCCTATAATGACGGCAATAAAATGATCGAACTGAACAGATTCACAACAAACTGGTATAAATTGCTAATCCAATAAATTGGCAGTTGCATCACCTGGACGATTAGCAGAATATAATCGAAGAAATTTTATGGAACAGTGGATCCTTAGGAAAGCTGTTTTTGCTCTATGGTCTTATGTTCGGCAGTTCTTAAGCAAGACCAGTGAAAGATGGCAATATAGAAATCACTTTCCCATACTTCTCAAACACACCAGAAACAAGTACAGTAGAGAAGGAAATCGGGGGTGGAAGCTGAATAATTGGACCTCGATTATTCATTATTCTTTGGGAATCTTTTTCGAATTATTCATTATTCTTTCTAAATTTTTGTGGATTATTTATTATTCATTATTGCTTCAACGCAAGAAGGATTGAATTCGAATTCACATTATAGAACATTTGGTCATAACATAATACCGTCATATTATACTGAAAAATCTACTTGCTTTAATGTTCTATCAAACTTCACTGACATTTATTCAAATCTTACACTGAATCTCAATCAGTTGAAATTGAAGGACCTCCTTGTTGCGATACATCTTCTCAAGCTCTCTCACACAAGAAGCGCGTCGAATGCCACATTGTATGAAAAAATTGGAAAACTAAATTCCGTCTCTACCATTAGCGTAGCTAACGCAGACATCCTCACAAAAGCCTGTACGAGAACACAGCGGAGCGCACAGTCTGCCATGGGAAATTCAAGAGTCTCTGGGTAAAGGCTAAATAACTTCTCTCATGAAAGCGTTTTGACGAGATTCACAATCGGAACACCGGCCAAGTTGCAAAATTCTGAAACGTATCTGATCTTTTTCGAGACGACCTAACTGGGAAGCATTTAGCTAGCCCTGAACTCCTTTGTTAATCAGCACTTCGTTCCTTCCTTGCTCTTCTTGGTCGCCACGGCACACAAGCCAAGTGCTTCGGGTATATCTGTTTCCTCGTCCATCGACTGAAAATGCCGCTTCCTCGACTGATTTTCTTTGTCAAAAACATTTGCATCTCCATTTCTCGTCTTTCCTGACGACGCCGAGAATTAGACTTCAGAATCTGCAATTCCGACATGTTTATTTGTTCGTACATTCACGCATTTGGCGCCGAGTTTACTCGTACCCACTGTCCTCCGAGAATAGAACCCAGACTTTTTTACAAAAATCTTGTTTTTTTCTGTTAGGTCCTCTACTTTTATGCATCCCGTTTTTATACCGACTTTAACGCCTCAGACGTTAAATACGTCTGGACGACTTTAACGTCTCTAGCATAAAAACGGCCAATGGTCAGAGAGGCAATGAATATTTTTGTTTTGACTTTTGATAGGAAGAGGGTATCTGCTGTTGGAATCGAAGAGGAAGATATTTTAAAAAAAGAAAGTGTACGGAACTTTTCAAGAAAAAATTTGTATTTGTCGGGCAAGCGAAAAGTTCTAAAATTGGTATCAAGTACATTGAAAAGAAGTAAACTTTTTCAAGTATCCCTCTCAAAGATAGCCTCCTTCGCAGACGCAGACGTCTTTGGGCTCGTCAGGCGTTCCTTCCCAACATACTAGGAACTCGTGACGAGCCCAAAGAGGCTATCTCAAAGAGGACTCTGGGAAGGTAATGCTCTGTGTGCGCATCCGGGATTTCGTAATGGCGGACGAACTTGTCAAAACGCTTAATCTCCTCCCCCTTCCGTTAGGAGGCTTTTACGCGGAGTCCATGCACGCAAAAACTACCGTGAAACCTCTGGATGGCTCCGGGCGTGAAGTAAGAGATGCGTATTCTGTTATCTATCTTCTGTTGCGTGGATCGGACATAAACGCTTGGCATAAAATGAGGTCTGAAGAGACCTACTTTTACCACAGAGGCAGTCACATTATTCTGCATATGATAACCGAACATGGGAACTACGAGGCGAAAATCATCGGAGACCCGATGGTGGACTGTAGAGCGCACTTTCATTTTCACGTACCGAAGAACGTGTGGTTTGCCTTGGAGCTGGAAGACAAGAGCAGTTACTGTGTGTTCAGTGAGGCAGCTGGTCCGGGGTTTGAATACGAGGACTGTGAAGTAGGCGAGAAAGACAAGATGCTTGGGATGTTTCCACAGCACAAGGAAATTGTGGAGAAGTTTTGTGTTAAGTAAATGGCCCAGTAAAGATGTTTTGAACTTGTTTGACTGATAGCTATAGTGTCTTGCAAAATCATGGTCAATTTTTACGGGTCTCAGTCACAGTCTCAATATTTGGTGTGAAGCTGTCTCGAGTCTCTGCTTTCTATTTTGGTTGTTTTCTACAAGGCTAAGAATTAAAAGAAAAATTTCTTGTATCAATATTTTGCCATTTAGCACAGTCTGGACTTTGTAATTTGCCGCTCCCAGAAAATAATTCCACAGAATTCTATCAAGAGGCATAATCCATCTTCTGTCCATCTTTATACTTGATAAACAATGAGGAGTGAAGCAGATGCACCTCTATTGTTTGCCCAAGTTTGTCATGGACAGCCATAATATCTCCATCATGAAAATGGCCAAAAACACCACATAATAAAGGTGAGAGTTCAAATATATGGTATTGATATATTCATAGTCAAGAGCACATAAGTTTGGTTATGGGAAAAGGATGAAATATCACTAAGCATATATAAATTCTTAACAATGCAGGTAAACCACTTTATAGCAGTCATCTGTGGGAAGATCAAATTTGTGTAGTGAGCTATTGTAGAAATATGGCTGTTACAGGACGGTTTTTGAAAATGATCTGGGAAATAAATTAGAGGTTGCTCACTCTGGTTCTGTGGGATCACTACTGGTTAGTACATTGAAAAATTATGGGCTTCTGGATGGGCATATTTTTTTTTAGACCTAGATTGACTCTAATGGGATTGCATATGCAACAGAGGTACTAGAATAGAGTTGCAGACAGTAAATCCCTTATTAAGCCACTCCTCTCAAATAAGCTTTCCCTCCCCCCACCTTTAGAGGGAGAAAGTTATTAAGCTCCACCTCCTCTGTTTTAAGCCCCTCTTTCCCTTGGCACCTTTCATGCACACCCCTCCCTCTCACAGCTTTATCTTCATAACCAATATTCAATGACGACAGACCATTAATTAATCACAAATGTAACACTGTACTTTATGTGCACTGACCAAATTTATGCTTATCCACATGTTGGAAGTTTGGAAACTGTGTCGCTAAAACAAGGATAAGTGCAAGGGTGGGGGCAAGTATCTTCCACGACATAAGGTCTTTTCTAATGTGACTTAATACGAAGTTTCATGGGCATAGCTCGTTTAATTTTGTCTCTGTTTTGAAAAGTATTTGCACCTCACCCTAACCCTTACTCTTTCTTTGTTGTCATCACTGCATTTCACTAAATCAGATAAGCCCCCCCTCCTCTCTGTTCACCCCCTCTTTCTGTCAAGGCCCCCTTCAAATGTACTTGAAATAAATAAGCCCCCCAGGATTTATGTTACTTTCAGCATGACTGCCTCACTGGAAATTGCAAGGGCTTACTGAAAGGTCTCCAACTTGCAAAAATGAAATAAATTAATTGACTTTGTTTAACGAGGGTGACACTTAACAGTAATTCAACTGACAAACCTGTGGCCCTTGAAATTCCGGATCGAATTGGAATTTGGAAATGTTGCTGCTAAATCATCTCTTCACAAAAATTGACTACAGGCCGGTAAGTCAAGTCTAAGTCTATTTCTGGTAGGCCAGTGGTACATAACCAGCAAAAGTTGACCCAAGTACCCCAGCATTACCCAGTTCAGTTGAAAAAAAAAATGTATTAGTTGTAGTACATTTTATCAGCTGGAAAGAGAGTGACTTATCTGATGGATAAAGTTATCCACTCTCAGAACTACTGGGTCAAGGCCTCCAATATGATAAATATCTGTTGTAGGCAGCTAACGGGAGCGGTATTCATTGATCTCACCAAGGCATTTGACACGGTGGACCATCATGTACTACTTAGAAATTATGAACTCACTTGTTCAATTTTACAGCGTTTATTCTGACTTAAATAACATTACATCTAGTTTGCTGCAGGGATCAATATTGGGGCCACTGCTGTTTGTCCTGCTTTTAAATGATCTGCCAAGTGTGACTAATTGCTGATACAGCTAGTCCTTTTCTGCTTTAGCAAGGATATCAAATACAGCAACAAAACTTTGAATGACATAACTTTGAAGTTAACATTTGGCTCAAACAGGTCAAAAGCGGAATCAATGTTGTTTGGCACTTTGGCTAGACTTTCTGCAGTAACCTGCTTTGACGTTACTCTTAATGGATTCGATATTACACGAGTATCTGAATTTAAATATTTATAACTGCGGGTTAAAGAATGATCACTCTCACTGATCTTCATTCTTTAATCCACAGTTCAAATATAAGATTTTCATATATTCATTCTCACATATTCATCACTCACAGGTTTATTACAATCCAGCAAAATAACCAGCTCCCAATTGGCTTGTAAGCTCAGTTGGTAGAGCACTGCACCAGTATCACAGAGGCCGTGGGTTCAATTCCTGTAAAAGCCTGAATTTCATTTCAGGCTATAATTTCACTACTACCTAAGTAGTGGTCATAACTGCAATGATCATTCTCATCTTCATGAGTTTTAGACTCAACCAGATTGGTTACCACCTGCTACACACTCATCAGTAAATAAAATCAAAAGAACGTCTTAAATCTTTTCAGCTCTGGGCCAAGTTCAGGGGTTGGGTTTAACCTACATTGGTGCGCTGCCACTATGGGGTTTAGGCAACTATGCCCTGCTCTGCAGCTTAAAGGAGCTCGGTCATGATATTTTAGGTCATTATAAGAGACAAAAAATGCATTTAAATAATAGGAAGCAGTGAAATAACACTTTGTCAGGGAAGATGAGCACCAAAGAGACAAGAATAAATGCAAATATGGCGAGGATGGTGAAGGATGGAGAAGATTGAAACAGATTACAAATGACCTCTGAAAAATTGAGGCTAAACTTTTCAAAATCCAAAGACCGTGACTGAGCTCCTTTAAGACAGATACATTTATGAACACAACGAAAAGAATGAATCAAAACTTTTAATATTTTACAATTATTTAAATTCCAGTATGTTTTTATCTTAGGGAGTTATTCCCAGATTCCAGTTCTGTCTGATTCTGTTTGGTGAAGCAAATGTTCAATAATTTCTTGCAGCTGAGAATTGCCTCCTGAAAAGAGAGAACACTGTAGTTTTAGGAACCACTATGTGACACTAGCTATATTGTACCCAAGAAGAAATTTACTCATTCAGCAAAGCCAATGCAGGGGCGTAGCTACAGCTGTACCTGTACACATGTATGCATGTGCATACCTGAAGACGTTGAAAATGAAAATTGAAATAAAAGAAAAGAAAAAAAATTAAAATTAAAGCAAATACCTAATAGATAATTTTTCAGTACAAAAGCATAATTTTGCTCTTCTATTCATTTAACTCTGGTTTTTTCTTTATAAAAAACAGACAAAGTTTTTCCACACTGTCAACACTCGTGGAAAAGGTTGGAGACTTCAGAGGGGGGTATGCTTGTCAAAAAGGGACAAAACAACAAGATTGAATATGTATATACCAAGAAAGATAAAGATATGGGAAGACGTTGAACATGTGTATCAAGAGACTTACATATACAGCAAGATTCATTTTCTTATATCAACTCCTCTTTGAGACTTTCAAGTGATGTTATATGTAGAGCAAGATGCATGATATATATACATCATGATTTTCCACCTATATACATCAAGTTTTCACGGAAAGATACCGTATGATTTGTGATAATTTTACATCAAGATGATACACATCAATGAGACTTTTCAAGTGGTGTTATATGTACATCAAGGTGAGTGATATATATACATCAAGATTCTGCATAAATATACAACATGATTCGTGATATTTTTACATCAAGATGGTACTTATCTATGGGACATTTCAAGTGATATTATATGCACATGAAGATGCGTGATATGTATACATCAAGATTTCTCATAAATATAGATCATTTTCATTCACTTGACTACTGTTGCTGCGCCGCCATAGTGGTGTACCAAAATTGTAAACAAAGCGACTGCTTCCTTTAAGCGAAAATGGTTTTGTGCCTGATTGTGTGCTGCGGCAATAAAAGTGGACAGGATAAAGGATTGTACTTTGCCAGAGTACCTTCTGTCGTTGTAAATTAAGGCAAAGAAGACATAATTATCCGAGGAAAGTGATCGCGGTAGATTTCGGCAATTAGCAGGGACTGCCTCACCGATATAATCAAATACAATTTTGGCGAATGATCGCATTTCGTTTCTGGAAGGGCCGCGAAACTTAATTGGGTCCCGACTTTGAATTTAGGGCATAACACGAACACTGCCCGTACGGATCGAGAACGAGCGTTGACAACAATGGGGCGACAGGCCTACACAACTCCTGTCCTGGGTAATAGCCAGCTTAGAATTTGGCTCGAACTGGTTTATCTTTTAGGGATCTGCCCCTTTTGTACGAAACAGTTTGGGGCATCCTTGAATATTTCGCTAAGACTAAGTAGTGGTTGTTTTAGGGTTAAATGGCACTTTTGCATGAGTATTTCTTTTAGATTAGTCACCCTTGGACGGTTTTATTGTGCGTCGTAAAAGGCTAGCCTCCTACGCAGACGTCTTTTGGCTCGTCACGCAATCTTCCCTCCCCAACAACGTCTGCTGAAACGAGTGGCACATTCCTTTCTCATTGTTAGCAAAGATCAGCCGGAGTCCACGTGAAAATTACTACAGAGCCAATCGGAGCTAGGTTTTTGTGCGATGTCAATCAAAAGCTGCGTTTAAAATGCTCCCTTGGAACCCCTTGAGGCGATTTATGTTTCTCCCCGAAATCCCTTCCAAATAACCAAAAGAACTTTAAAGGAAATAATTTTTCCTCTGTAGTTCCATTATAATCCCGACTGCGAGCATACCAGTGTTCGGCAAGATTTCTGTGGACATACCGGGCAGATCGGAAATGCCTTGGAAATCGATCTTTAAAAGTGTGTTTTTCTTGAGCGACGCGACGCGTTCGTCTGTTCCCGATGTTATAAGCGGTTACTTCGCTTCCAAAAAATTAAAGCAGACCTGCGGGCAGTTCAAGAGGAGATTAGGTTGGAATAAGAATAATAAGAACGACGCGATTACGGTGAGATTTTCCTAAAACGGAGGTGGATGTTTATACCGCGCTGATCGCACCTTCAACAAACGTACCGAAGCAACATCACTAAATCTGTCACCTTCCCTACCACTTTCCTTTCTTTGCAAGAAGACGATGGCGAAAAATCTGCATTATCGGAAGGTTGCGGAAGTCAATATGGGATCATTTTTTCAAGCGCCGAGGAGATCCAGTCCTCAAACACCGCCGCTAACAAACGAAGCCGGTTTGTTTATCGTACCTTCACCTATTTCGGTGCTTATTTGACATGTCCACCGACATTTACTCCGATTCAAAGTGCCTTGCTCTGAAAATGGAGGACAGATTATTAACCTTACGAAAGTTGTTAAGTGAAAATATGTATTCGCTATCCCAGTAAAACTGTCAACAAACGCTTGCTCAGACTATGAAACCACAGTGTAAAATATGGGGTAATGTTGAGTGTCACGTCGAAGACTGATACATTAGTGATTTTCCGAACTCGGTCGTTAAATTTACGAAGACATCCATCTTTTTATCCACAAAATACACCATAGCCTCTCTCTGATCGACAATCATAATCGTTGAAACAATCGAGCCATAAGCCAAACACTCATACTCGTTGATCATGATATCCGCCTTGTTGTTTTGAAATCTCACGCGCGAGAAAATGTTCAAGTCCAAAGTACACTTCCAGGATTGGGAAGTGCGCTCTGATTGGTCTACGTAAAATCCCGCTCGTTTCAGCAGACGTTGTTGGGGAGGAAAGATTGCGTGACGAGCCAAAAGACGTCTGCGTAGGAGGCTATAAAAGGCAAGATTCGCTTATTTTCCTGTTGTGCACGATCCGAGCCAGTCCCACTACATGCGAAACAAGTCATTAAATTGAGAGTTCGCATAAAATCGCAAGGCTGGTATTCAAAACTTTCTGCCCGATTTGGCTCGTACTCATAGTTTAATCCCTCAATAGCTTCATGCATCGTACTTAACAACGAGCAATCAAAAAAATGCTGGAGGTTTGGTACAGTACCGGTCTCCACTATTCTGGATCTCTTCTCTCCATATTTTCAATCCTAGGCTAGGGCCTAGGGACCCTCGTTTCGCTGTACACATGACAGATTCTGCGCACTGTAGACCACGCATTACATTTGACCAGCGGCCCGTATAAATATCCGGGATGTAAAAAGGTTCGTTGGTCATGGTGTATATACTACGCAGATTACGAATCATATAGTATATTTTAGTATGCGGAATCTTGGTGAATAAATATCACGCATCTTCATGTACATATAATATCACTTGAAATGTCCCATAGATAAGTACCATCTTGATGTAAAAATATCACGAATCATGTTGTATATTTATGCAGAATCTTGATGTATATATATATCACTCACCTTGATGTACATATAACACCACTTGAAAAGTCTCATTGATGTGTATCATCTTGATGTAAAATTATCACAAATCATACGGTATATTTCCGTGAAAACTTGATGTATATAGGTGGAAAATCATGATGTATATATATCATGCATCTTGCTCTACATATAACATCACTTGAAAGTCTCAAAGAGGAGTTGATATAAGAAAATGAATCTTGCTGTATATGTAAGTCTCTTGATACACATGTTCAACGTCTTCCCATATCTTTATCTTTCTTGGTATATACATATTCAATCTTGTTGTTTTGTCCCTTTTTGACAAGCATAGGGGGGGGGGGGGGGGGGGGAGATTTGGAAAATTGTGCGAAAAAATCCTGGCTATGCCCCTGCAATGGCCTAACAAGCTTGATTGAAGTGGAACATGGATGTACATTGTTTGATACAAATAGTGGAATATCTTTATGATTGGGAGAACATTTAAAGCCCACCTTTTTTTCACTAAAGACACCTCATTATTATTAGCATTAATTTCTACATGTCCATTATGTACATGTAAGTCCCAGTCCATGCAAGTGATTCTCTAACATTATAGATTTATTATTTCACAACTATGGGAATCAGAGGACCAATCGATATTACCAGTTTTATTATCAGTAATAATACTTTGTAACGGTTGGACCAAGTACTGTCCAAAATTATTATAGTAAATACACTGTATAGTCAAAATGATATATGTGTTACAGGTCAAATTTGATTTTAGGTTAAAATATTTCAACCTAGGTTGAATCTCAATTCCTTTTGTTTCCTAACCCTTGCTATGAATAATTAATGTTAGGAAAAAAGGCAATTGAGATTCAACCCAGGTTAAATCAAAATGAACCTGAAATCAAATTTAATTTGACCTGTAACATATGCATTGCAATGGTTAACAAATAAACATTGTAGCAAACCTTCTCCAATTGTTTTTAGATTTGTAGAACAAAGAAAGAGATTTTTAGACTGAAATCTCTAGGGTCGAGGCCATAAGCCTTCAATCAACATGGGGTAATTTGTATCACTTGCACACCTTTCAAGAAAATATTATGTTGAAACTATTTTCAATTGAATGTGTAAAAAAACTCATTGACCAAGCTCCATTGTATTTGGAATTTTCAGAGTGTCCAACCCAAACATTTCATGGTTGGATCGGAGTTTGTATAGGATATTTTCAGGTGTATGGGATTCAACTGGATACAAGGTTTACCTCATATCTGTTTGCATCCTCTTCAGTCATGGATCTCATTTTTGTTCTTAGCAGCTCCTCCAGTTTAAACTCAGGTCTGCAACACTCAGTAACACTTTGAGGGTAATCACTCACAAAATCCAACAAAAGCCTAATGATAAGTTCATGCGAGGATTTCTGAGGCTTGTGTAAAAGACCAACTAATTGTTCAATAAATCCCATCTTGAAAAGAGTATCTATAAGGAAAAACAAAACAAAAAAAATAGAAACTGATTGTCAAATTTTATAGTTGTCACTGGTAACAACATATCTGTGAACCATAAAGAAACATCAGTAGGACACTGTTTTTGCTTTGATTTATTTCATTCTTTTATTTGTTTTTAAGACCTCACTACTTATAACAGAATTACATGTATGAAAAAAAAAAATTAGAACAGGACCCTTTTTGGTTTAAATACATGTAACTCAATGGTATTTTAAAGGGCTGGGAAATATCCCAGTTTGCCTCTGCTGCACACTTGTTGGGAGATAAATGTCTTTCGGCATATGATAAGAGAAAAACTGGCCGGCTGACCTCCTGGTATTTATTTTTAACTTAATGTAAACTTGTTTCATTCTGTTCAGTGTTCTATCTCCCAATCAAACCGCTTTTCGTAATTGCCAAATTGGATTTTCTTTTGTGTTTGGATCATGGATTTTTTCCTTGAACATAATTTTTCAAAATAATAATTTAAATGGCATAAGCTCTCTTGATGACTACTTTTTAGAACAAATAAAAAAAATATTGCTTTTAAAACTGATAAAATTTAAATGTTTCATTAAAAAATCTGGGCCTTAAAAAACTTAAAAGAATGTTGATCAACCCTTTTTACCAGGCTACTGAAAAGTTTTGGTGTCTCATAGATGTACTCATACTTTTGAAAGTCGCAGTCTCACATTTTACCTGGTGCAGACATCTTGTGTTCAGAGAGAAAAAAATGTGAATCTCTCTATCTCTGCCCTTTTGCTATCTCAATTTCAAGTCAGAATTAACACGATGACAGTTACCTTTATGAGAAGGATTGGTACCCAACATATTCTGAAACATGAATGCTGACTTGGTTATTAGTTTGTCATTCTCATCTTGCATTGCTCGTATCAAAAGTGAAAACCCGTTGGCTTTCAAAAATGCCTCCTCAGCAGGTGGATAAGCCCTTGTGAGACCTGACAGAAAATAAAAAGATGCAAATGGTCCCTTTCTGTAAACAAATGAAATCCTATGTTGAGTACCTTCTCACGTGAAACATAAATAATTTGACTGTTAATTAATTCTTTGTTTTAAATCAAAGCAAAAGGAAGTAACCAACCACAGACTCCTCTGTTAATAAGCTTGTACTCCAAAGCCCAGTTAAGTCAGAATTTATTATAATTGAAGGGCTAATAGTGGAAAACTATGCTAAGTGGATTTTTGGGACTTTTTTTTAATGTTGCTCCAAAATTGCTGGTATTTTGCATACAGGCTTGCTTTTGTGTGGTAAACATTGCCCTGTATTCTTTTTCACTGCTTTGTGCTTAGTCTTCAAGAAAACACATGCCAAAAAATGTGTTCATTAAAAATCCACTTAGCATAGTTTTCCACCAAGCCCTTCAATTACATTAACAAATAAACATGCAAAAAGAAGGATAGTAAAAAAGAAAAACGGGCAGCAGGCAATAAAGGAAGAAAGGGAGAAAGGAAAGAAGGGAGGGAGGGAGGGAGGGGAGCAAGGGAGGGAGGAAGGAAGGGAGGGAGGGAGGGGAGCAAGGGAGGGAGGAAGGAAGGAAGGGAGGGAGCAAGGGAGGGAGGGAGGAAGGAAGGGAGGGAGGAAGGAAGGAAGGGAGGGAGGGAAGGAAAGAAGGGAGGGAGGGAGAGAGGGAGGAAGGGAAGGAGGGAGAAAGGGAGGGAGGGAAAAGAGGAAGGGAGGGAAAAGAGGAAGGGAGGGAGGTAGGAAGGAAGGAAGGAAGGAAGAGAGGGAGGGAGGAAGGAAAGTGTCTTTCAACTTTATTGGTTTCATATAAAATATATACATATATTTTTGTAACCAAATATAATTTTTGTAACCACTCAGCTCATTTAGTTTTTACTATTCTGAGTAGTTTTGTTTTTTGCTTATTCAAGTTTATCTTTCTTTTGTTGTAATATATCTTCTATATATAGCAAAATAAAATGGTTGTTGTTGTTATTATAGTGAATCAATTATAGTAGAAATGAAATGAAAAGACCAAAAGGGATTGAAAAGAGGAAGGAAGGAAGGGAGGGAGGGAGGGAGGGAGGAAAGGAAAGGAAAGAAATAAAGAAAAAAAGATAGAAAGAAAGGAATACTGCAGATAATCTTTTTTTTAAGATATCCAGTCTGCAACAAAGTTCCCCTAATGTGGAGCACTATGGATTTCAAGGGAAAAATCATCACTTTTGCCTGCATTGCCCTTTTTTTTTCTTAAAAAAAATATTGTTATTTAACTGGAGGTTAAACATCCACAACGAAAGACTCACTTGATATTGCAAACAAGGCTTTAATTCTCACTTGTACGGACAGGTCAGACTCAAGAAGGTTACTAAGAATGGGAAGAATGTTCATCTCCATTGCAGCATTTTGACAGTACGGATTATTCTGGACACAGACTGCCAGGGTATCAGCTGCTCTCCATCTTAAAGAACTGACATTTACAAAACAAAGTTGACACAAATAGAATGAATTCAAACATCTACCATTTCCTAGTTTCTGAAGCTAATTTTCATATTATATTACAATTTATGTTTATGAACTGTCTTTTTCATAGCAAGGGATGCATGTTAGTGGGTGGGTTTGTACTACCGGTAGTTCTTAGGTGATTGGGTTGGGTAATTTACCCTCCTACAGGTAGCAAGGGACCTTGTGTCATTTTGCAACTTATCTGCCCTTTATCAAATAAATAAATAAATAAATAAATAAATAAATAAATAATAGTATGAATTTTATAAATTAGTATGAGTATGAATGCTCAATCAACCAATTACAATACACAGGACCTTACTTGATCTTCATTCATCTCCTTAAACATTTTCTTATTAATAAAAGCATTCATTAAATTATTATTTTAAGGGCAAGGGGATTACAAAATAAAAGAAAGCTAAATGGAAATGAAAAGGAATGGATAAAACTTACTGGAGGGAAGAAGAGGGAGTACTATTGTACACACTGTAAACAACGTTGCTTGAGTTTGGTATAAACTTTAGATGTTTTCTGGACCCTTAAAACACATTCACATAATAGGCAAGCATACCTGTGCTCACTTGAAAGACATTTGATCATGACATGAAAGCCTCCAATCTTCTGAAAATCTGAAAATAGGAACTCAAGTTAAGTGTCCTTAAAAGAACAAGGCACTTGATGCCTTCTTGGCTATGAGCTGATGAACTGTGTGACTGCAAGAATGATCATTTTATTAAACACAAAAGGTTTACTATAAACTGAAGGTACATAATACCCCTACCATTTGCATTGTCTAGATTATCCACAATCTCAGCCAAGCCTTCAAAAGCATCTTCTTTCTCACTGAGTTTGTCATCATCGTCATCATCATTGTCAGGTCTGTCCAAAGTTTGCAAATGCGACATCATTCTTTTGACGTAAGTGTCCTCTGTCATAGAAGCTATTGCATCTTGCAGCCATTGTCTCCTCTTAAAAACCCAAAATAAAAGGAACCAGCCCTTAGTCAGTGCAAATTTGAAGTACTGTATGGACAGTTTGAATAAAATAACTAGAAATTCCATACATGTCCAATACTCTGACATAATGAGATTCATAGTACGTCACAATAGAAATCACAAAGTGTCACAAAGTGTCCCGTTCTTCATGTCTCACAAAACTGTAGTTACTATTTTGTTAAGAAATATGGTTTGGGGACACTTTGTGATGTCTATCACAAGGTATCATGAATCTCATTATGTCGGAGTATTGGACAACCCTCAGAAATTCTCAGGGAAGAAGGCTAAACTTTAATAATAGTAACAACACACTGCAAGGATAGAAAAGTACAAAATTTTACACTATCAATGATATTTATCATAGAGCACACATAAAAAATTAATAACCTGTACTTTTCCTTGACACTGCAACACAGTAACATTCAAGAAATGAGTAATACATGTAGCTACATTAATTTGCATATAGGTTATCTAAGCTTGACTGTTAGGGCATATGATGTTAAATTTTGTTGTGAAGACCTTCTGAAGAAAGCTAAACAACAACAGAGTCCAAAATGAAGTGGGCCTGACCATTACTTACAGAATTAGCTGGCCTAAACTGTTGCAACTTTTGAACATGTAGCCATTACTTTGAGGGAGCTAAAAATATGACTGAGTAAGTTGAGTAGCCTCTTTCCTATTGATTCTTTGCCATTTTTGTACCATAAACCACTAAACTGTGCCATCTGCATAGCACACTGAGGGAACACGGTTTCTCTTTCAATGATTTCTTAAGCTCTGTTCTTTCAGTTGTTCTTGATATCATCATGACATCTTACATACAGGGAATTGCTTCTCATTGTGGTATTTTTTACTAGACCATTACTTTTGGGGTGGGCGTTCCCTTTCAGGTGGGCTCAGTTGAATTTGCATGTACTACAATCTTGGACAAAACTACTTGAGAAAATAGGCCTCTTGTGGTCCGAAATTGCATGTACTACAATCTTGGACAAAACTACTTGAGAAAATAGGCCTCTTGTGGTCTGAAAATCCTTCTCCAATATGTGTGGGTCAACAATATCCCTAAAGTAACTTCCCTCCCCATTCCCCTTTTCAATGTTGAAGTTGGGAAGCCGCCATTGTCAGGGAAATGGTTAGGAGGCACAAACAACGCTGAATTAGGGGGAGGGGGGCTTTCAAGCTCAGCTGATCACTGTTTGCATGTACAAAGGCTTCTGAGCTCAATTATCCCAATTGTTTTGTCCAAGATTCTAGAAATATCTCAAAATTAATGTTACGTTCCAGTGGCTTGCTTGCTACTTTTGAAACTTTATGATAGTGTGTAACAAACATACTGTATCATTTGGTTGGTTGAGGGGGGCTGGGGAGGGGGGTCATCAAAACACTGATATGTACTGTAGGTATACAGTAAGATTTCTGCAGCACCTCATACATTAGTAATGCATGCATTTTCCAACTAATACTCTATAGCTACCCATGCTCACCATTTGGGAAAGATTTCCACACAGCCCCATATATCATTTATACAATGTATCATAGTACACACTAAATGGCAAACATGAATAGAGGTTGAACAACAAAATGCATACATAATTAATGTATGGGGATGTCTGGAAATCTTGCTGCCATTTGTTTGTGGGCAATAGTTTGAGTCATGCATGTATAATCAATGTATGGGTCGTGTGGAAATCTCTCCCCGCAGAGCCATAAACTGTATATCCAGGTCCTTCAGGAGGACAGCAAGTGGTCATGTATTTTGTACGTAGATATGTGAACTATAGTTAACCCATTGACTACCGACTGTTTTTATGTTTTCGGAGTGATTTTCCACCTATAAACGATGAATAGCAATTTGTGACTCCTTATTTGAAACTACCAGGGAAAAGTGGTGCTGTCCTAAGGCACTGGAGGCTCAAGGTTTCTGAAAACGTCATTTTGATGTAGCTATTTTTTATCCGTGAAGCAAAAACAATGGTCCAAGTTCGGTTTGCTTGCGATTTTTGCTAAGTTTACAGCCATTTTTCATCTTTAGCAGCTGCCTGATGAGCATCATTAAGCATGACGGTAGCTAAGAGTCCACTTTCTCAAAGAATTGAGCAAGGTGATGTACTTTGTTGTCGAATTTGGCTTGTTACTCAACGAACTGGGAATTTGGCTGGTTGGATACTTAGTAGCTTTGGGACTCGACTACTGATGAATTTATCGACCTACCGCCGCATATTTTGGAATTTGTGAGCACTGAAGATGACCACAAGCAGGAGATTTTGGTGGTAGGTCGGAGTGGCTGTAGACTTAGTTTATATGTGAAAGAATCGGGGGAAGGAACGGGCGCTGTCAACGCGCTTGAGATGTTGAAAATGTCGGGAAGGCCCGAATGCACTGGAACAAAAGGCTGTATCTACGCTCGGGAGAAGAATATGAACCAAAAAAGTCATTTCTAAGCTAGAACAAGGGCTGAATTTTGTTATGATGGTTGAAGTTTGGTTTTTGGACCATGATTTCCTTAAAACACATGAAGGCAAAAAGGGGCATTTTTGTCGTTTCTCTTTGACGTTAAAAATGGTCAGTTTCGTTCTTGTCCAAACTCGAAAGGCCATATTTGGTAAAAATCGCTACGTTTCTTGCATTTATTGGATATCCAAATTTAAAGGACATTCCATTTAGTGCTCACAACTAACAGTTAAGGCAATATTCGTGCGATTGAGAAAGTTGCAATGTTTTGAAGCATGGGAGTTTTTTACGGCCGGTTTTGGCCGGCACGGGTGCCAATGGGTTAATAGTTACTGTAATGAGCAGAATTAAACAACAGGTTTCCCCATCATCCTTCTGCTCTCTGACCTCTCTAAGACAGAGATCTTTATATTACAACCGTGTGGTAGTTACGGAACAAGGCATAATGTAACAACAAAAATAATGTCACTCATTCATGCCATCCCCTTCACCACAGGAAAGGGCAGGGATCAGAGAAGGACTGGCATCCAGCAAATGCCTTAATTGCCTTATTCGGCTTAATGACAAAAAAAAAGCGAAAGTGTTAAACTTGAGTATAATTCTGCTCAGTAAACCTTACTTAACTACGTACTTCTTACCCTGGTCCCAGAGGTTTTTTTTCTTGATTTTTCTCCATATGAGAGAGCCGCGAGAGAGCCGCGAAAGTCGCGCGGCTCTCTCATATCGAGAAAAAATCAAGAAAAAACCTCTGGGACCAGGGTACGTACTTCTTCGCTCATTTCCTGAAATACACTTGAAGTACCACTTTGGGGATCGTCATTATGTTCCATGAGAAACCGAAGTAATCCTTGCAGGTTTTGCGGATATCGTCGACCATCTCCTTCGCGATTTGCCATCATCCAGCTTCCAAAAATTCACATGCACGAAGACGCGCGAAATAGAAGTAACAGGAACAGCTACTTTAGAGGACATAACGGTTCCGATATATGAGGTACGTATCCCCATCAAAGCTTAAATATCTCTGACCGATACGCATCGCGGATTCGTCATACCCAAGATGGCGGACGATACTGGGGTGAGTACATATCTTTACGTACCGTATTTCCTCGAATACGGCGCGCTTATTTAAAATTTCGGCTCAAAAGGGGGCGCTTATTCGAAGGAGGGCGCTTAGTGGAGGGGGTGCTTATCAAGTTTTTCTTTCAACGAATTGTAACTTTATTTTGGATCATACACATCGGCGGGAATAATGCACCTATCAATGGTTTGCCCCAGGATGGGGGGGAGGGGGGGGGGCAACCCACGGGAAATTTGACGTTTTCAGGTTTTCAAATGTCAATTTCCCCACCACTGGGTAGCCATTAGAAGTCAAATTCCCACACCAGGCACTAGCAAAATAAACTTTTCAAGATGGCAGTCAAGTCAAATTTCCCACCCTGAGGACCACTGTGGAAGTCTAATTCCCGTGGGTTGCCCCCCCCCCCCCATCCTGGGGCAGACCATTGATAAGTGCATAAAGTACAGGTCACATTCCACAGGTCAACATACAGGTCACCATGCTACAGATAAATAAACATAAGCTTATAAATTAAGAGCTCTTCAAGCACATTGAGGTAGAAATAACTTGAAGTGACTTGACAGAAAATAAACTGTTCTCCTTCATGGATACTTCACAAATTAATGTGATCAAGTAAGCTGAAGCCACTCTAAGGGCACTGTCCTCCTTCATATACTGATGTCGGTGTAGTTGAAGCTTCAAAGCTTAAATTACCTGCAACACCTCCCAACCCAGGCCTACTGTTTAAGAAAGTGAGAGCGAGGGGTTGGGAAGGAGGGCGCCTTTTGGAGAGGGGCACTTACTGTGGTGCTCGCTTATTCAGGGGAGGACACATCTTCGAGGAAATACGATAGGTATCTACTTTGATCTTAGATGCAGTTAAATTCGTGCACATTACAGGGCTGTCAACCCTCCTGGATAATCCAGGAGTCTCCAGATTTTGGATCGTATCTCCCGGTCTCCAGATTAGAGTCTGAAATCTCCCAGATAATCATTGGAGTTTGCCATTTCTTGTGAGACTCGACTTTCACAACAAAAAAATTTCAAATATTTTGTGTTGTTTGAGCTATTTTACTGTTAACATAGAGAACAAAATTTAAATGTGTCCTCATAAACCATCTCCAACAAACCATTCTTGCAAGTGTTGCCATTGTAATATAAGCAATAATGTGATTCATCAGAAATAAACCAATCAGATCAAATGTTACAATGACGTCAGGTGCATTATGATGTAATCTATCACAATTCTCCATATTTGAAGACTCGAGGGGGGGGGGTTGTACTCTCAGAAAAATTGGGTGGGAGTGTGCGGCCCGCTTCCTAAAACCCTTACCCTATTTCAGACCAAAATCTGCAATCTTCCTTACCCTATTTCAGACCTGACCAAAAATTCTATACCCTATTTCAGACCTATTTCACGTACACGGTTGGCATAAACACAATCAAAAGACAAAAAGGAAGGGCTTTTGTTGATGGTCTTATCGCCTAATGATGAAGAAGTAGCTTCTTCGAAAAAACATACTAAATTCAAGACTAGAGTGCACAATCCATGCCTTATTTCAGACCAAAATGGTCAAAATTGATACCCTATCAGGGGTTTCATTAGAAGCCGGCAACCGGCGAAAATCGCCGCCTACTTTGTCAGAATGTACCTCTTTCCGCTGCCTACTTTGTCCATATTCTCACTCAAATTATTAAAAAAATTAATCAGGTCGCCGCCTACTTTAGTTAGCTTAGATGGCTATTTAAAAAATTATTGAAACCCCTGCCCTATTTCAGACCAAAATGGCTAAAAAACCATACCCTTTGGGGCGGCACATACCTATATAGCCCATATAAGGGAGTACCCCCCCTCCCCCGGGTGGTTGACAGCTGTGACGTTAACTGAAGGTTATAGTAGTTATAAAATTTTTCTTAATATTGGTGGTCATGATTTCCATGCCGTCAACATGTTTGGCTTGTATCTAATCATAGCTATAAACTTAAGCTTCATTAAATCTGTGCTACACACCCAATATACATTCATGTAGATGGAGTTTCCACATAAATTGTTTGTACAAAAAATAATTTAACTGGCCAATAACTTGAATACTGTATATCTATCAACGTTGTACATGTATGAAGAGATGGTATTTCACGTTTGCTTCTATCCTCCAAACTCTCTTACTGGTACTTGTCAGACTTGTATGTTAAGTTGAAAGGAATACCAGTCAATCAAAAAGGGGAGTTTGACCTAATGTTATCTATATTGTAGGCTCAAGAGTGAGAAATACTGTTGGGATAGAGTACATGTATTCTTGACTTCTAGAGTCAGTTTTGTCCAGTTGCAGCTTGTATCCACCTACCTCTCTCCCACATCTTATGTCTAAACACACATGCATACAGTATATAATTATGTTGCAGGTAAAAATTAAATTCGGGGAAAAAATTTTTAACCTCGTTTGAAAATCAATTTCCTTTGTTTCCTAGCCCTAATTATGATTTCCTTGACACTACAACATCTTTAAAACATATGATCAAAGTCTATTTTCTCATGGGTTTCCAAGCAGCAGCTTTTGCCATAGCGATGGTAAAACATGGCTTCTCATTTTGAAAAGGGTCAATTATCTCGAAATCCAGTCAGACACTTCATAACAAAACTTCAAGAGTGTAAACTACTCAAGTCTCTTGCAGACCAAATTAGAAAAGAATCTGTAACAGCATTTTCAAGAAAATTGGAAATAAACTTTTAAAGGCCAGTTTTGCTCATTCCCACATTTTTCTTCAAGCTTTGCAAGGAAATGTTAAACTTTTACACTTTTCTTCTCTGTTCAAGGAATTATCATGGTAGCAAAGTAGTTTCAATTTACGTTGAGTATCCTTGGTGGCCGTGATTTTAGGATATTTAAACACGAAAACGGCTAAATTTATGCAAATTAGGAGCTTTGTGACTTGTCCGTACTTTCAATATTTTACAATAACAGCTACCTAGGAGGCTCAGTGTGAATTGAAAATGTTTTTGATACCGTGATAATTCCTTGGAAAGAGAAAAAAAGTGTTAAAGTTTAATATTTCATTGTAAAGCTTGAAGGAAAATTTGGGAATGAACAAATGCAATTTACTTGAAAACACTCATACAGACTTTTTTCTAATTTGGCCTACAAGTTGTGGAACTTGAGTAGTTTACATTCAAGTTTTGTTATGAAGCATCTGACTGGATTTCGAGATAATTGACCTTTTTTTTTAAAATGAGTGCGACCACATGTTACTGTCACTATGGCAACAGCTGTTGCTTGGAAACCAAAGAGAAAATAACCTTTGATCATACATCGAAAAGATGTTGTAGTGTCAAGGAAATTGAAGCTTGTCTTCTATAGGAAACTTTGATTTCAACATGTACACCCCAAGGCCAAAAAACTGCATTGAGCCTCCTTAAACGATTAGAAATAAAGTGGCAATGGAAACAGGTTTTGTTTGTATCTCTACTATTTAAGAAAGGGATGGGGAGGGAACGGGGTGCTTATCCGAGGGGGCACTTATTTGCTATTTTGGCTGACGGGGCTTGACCTTGGTGGTGGTCAACTAGCCAAATACCACTGGATTGTCTGTTTTGGCTAGTGAATTTCCCTCAGTTACTAGCCATATTGGCTACTAAAATTATGGAGGCAAATTTCTTTGTCAACTGCTAAAGATAAATTTAGTGCTGTGAAAATTGTGACACAATGTTTAACATGCAGAAAGAAAAAACTGAAGTAATCTTTCATGTGAATGAAAGTGATTCAACAGCTTCATGACCAAGCCACATTCAGCTAAAGAGACTGGATCCAAGTGTTCCCATCATGCACTTCAATCATAAATGAAAGTGCCTGCAGGGGAGTGCCCACCATATTGTTTGTGCTTCGATGATCTTCAATGGATATCAGACGGTTTTTTTTTTCAAAACTAGAGTAATTACTAACTACTACTAGAAAAAACTCTTTGGCTAGTGAAAACTACCATTTTACTAGCCACAAGCCTACTGGTAACAAAAGTTAAGGTTGAGCCCTGGGCTGAGGGGGTGGGTGCAAAAAATATACCATATTTCCTTGAATAAGCATTCACGCTCAAATAAGTGCCCTTCCTGAATAAGTCATTCAGGGGAGAAGGGCGTTTATTCAAGTGTGAACACTTATTTAAGGAAATACGGTATATTTTGTATTTATTTATTGAAAAATGCCAGGACCTCCTATTTTATTTAACCCATTGACTACCACAGGTTTTTACATTTTCGGAGTGATTTTCCAGCTATAAACGATGAATAGCAATTCGTGACTCTTTATTTGAACTACCAGGGAAAAGTGATGCTGTCCTAAGCCAATGGAGGCTCAAGGTTTCTGAAAACGTCATTTTGACGTAGCTATTTTTTATCCGTGAAGCGACAACAATGGCCCAAGTTGGGTTTGCTTGCGATTTCTGCTAAATTTACAGCCATTTTTCATCTTTAGCGGCTGCCTGATGAGCATCATTAAGCGTGACGGTAGCTAAGAGTCCACTTTCTCAAAGAATCGAGCAAGGTGATGTACTTTGTTGTTGAATTTGGCTTGTTACTCGACGAACTGGGAATTTGGCCGGTCGAACACTTAGTACCTTTGGGACTCGACTATTGATGAATTTCTCGACCTACCGCCACATATTTTGGAATTTCTGTGTACTGAAGATGACCATGAGCAGGAAATTTTGGCGGTAGGTCGGAGTGGCTATGTGAAAGAATTGGGGGAAGGAACGGGCACTGTCCAAAATTCTCGTTAGTTCCCAGCATGCAATGCGCTCAAGATGTTGAAAATGTCGGGAAGGCCCGAATGCACTGGAACAAAAGGCTGTATCTACGCTTGGGAGAAGAATATCAACAAAAAAAGTCATTTCTAAGCTAGAAAAAGGACTGAATTTTGTTATGATGGTTGAATTTTGGTTTTTCGACGATGATTTCCTTAAAAAACATGAAGGCGAAAAGGGGCATTTTTGTCGTTTCTCTTTGACGTTAAAAACGGTCAGTTTCGTTCTTGTCCAAACTCAAAAGACCATATTTAGTAAAAATCGCTACGTTTCTTGCATTTATTGGATATCCAAATTTAAAGGACATTCCATTTCGTGCTCACAACTAACAGTTATGGCAATATTCTTGCGATTGGGAAAGTTGCAATGTTTTGAAGCATGGGAGTTTTTTACGGGCGCTTCTGGGCGCTTCAGGTACCAAAGGGTTAATGTGCATCAATTTTTAATGGTTAATAATAATAATAATAATAATAATAATAATAATAATAATAATAATATTTTAAAAAAATTTCATAAAAATGTCAACATTTATTAACGCATATTTACAACAACTATTTACAGCAATAAATACATGTTAATACTGCTAAAAAAAGAAATACATGTCAAAACTCAAATAAAAGTAATAGTTCAATGGGGTTTAAATGCAATTCAACCTAGTTAATGACTAGGAGCAAGTTTTTGCTCAGTTATTGGCATGGCATGGCATTAGCATTTGCTAGTAGCCTTTCTGGCTTATGTCTGACATCTTCAGGAAGTCCAGTGGTCATCAGTGGTTCTGTTATATTTATGTGTGCACCTTTTCCACGTGCTTGAAGTTTTTACTTGCTCTTGGTATGGGGTGTTGTAGCTCATGTGTTTTCGAGTATTTCCCCTCCCTCCCCTCCCTTTAGTGGTATTATTATTATTATCGTTATTTTATTATTATTATTATTTATTTATTTTATTTTTTTACTTCCACTGAACTCCTAATTCAGTGTGACAGGTGCTTGGTTTGGGGCTTGGTGTGGCGGGCAGGGCTTGTGGCCGGGTTGCGGGTATGGCAGGCTTATGGGGTGTTCTACCGACCTGGGTTTGGGTCGGCAGTACCAGCCCCCAGATCCCTGAGCACCCAACCTCCACTTGCGATGCAGACGTTAATGTTGAATATCTTGTTTTATACTTTTCCTTTTCAAAGTTTAGAGTGAAAGACTCCACATCAATAATAATAATAATGATAATAATAATAATAACAATTGCCATACCAGCGGATAAAAGAATTGTTGAAAAGGAGAATGAGAAAGTTGAAAAGTATCAGAATCTTAAAAGAGAAATTGCAAGAATATGGAATATGAGAACTGTGCAGATGGTACAAATTGTTGTAGGATCATTGGGAAGTGTAACAAAAAACTTGGACAAGTGGTTGGGAAAGTTGAATGTCAAAATTAGTATTTCAATTTTTTTTTTTAATAATAATAACACAATCTTTATTAACAAATTCTCAAACAATCTTAAATTTACGGTATATGATTTACTAGAATTGCTAAAAAATGATATTCATAATTATATGAGTATTGTTTATATGAATATAATAATTACAACATGATAGAAATGCATATAACATCAAATGGAAACTCGGAAAAAAATCCGAGTTCCAGATGGGATTTGAACCCACGACCCTCTGCGATCTAGACGGACGCTCTAACCACTGAGCTACTGGAGACTATGGTGAGCAAGGGTGAAATGTGGGCTTTTGACTGGAACCGCATCACGCGGTCACACAGCCAAATGATGACTAGCACATATGACTCATAACTACATCACGTAGTCACATTAAGGCATATCATGGCGCATATGACTCATAACTGCATCACGCAGTCACATTAAGGCATATCGACGATGCAACCAACCAAACCTCCAAAGTGAGTGAATTAAGAAATACAACATGATAGAAATGCATATAACATCAAATGGAAACTCGGAAAAAAAATCCCATCTGGAACTCGGATTTTTTTCCGAGTTTCCATTTGATGTTATATGCATTTCTATCATGTTGTATTTCTTAATTCACTCACTTTGGAAATATAATAATTAATAAACTAACTATTAGCCAGGAAATAACGCTGGCGTAGGGTTCATCGTTCTTAGTCGAAAGCTTATTTGCGAGAGTTCTTAAAAAGTTCTGACAGTCGAGTCCCATGCCCCCGTTTGTACCAAACACCAGTGGTGTAAAGGTTCCCATCTCTACATCCATCACTCTCTGGTTGTATTTCCTCTTCTTCTCGTTTTCTTGCTCTTTGAAGATCGTATTTCATTGAAGATAGTATTTCATTACTCCAGAGAACTATGTTACTGGGAACAGCAAGGATTTTGAGAAAGGTGTTGGAGCTCTAGAGTAAGGAGAAAACTCTAAGGGACCTTTGGTCATGGGTTGTGACCCGCTCCCTTAGGAATCAAACCGGAAAAAGATCATCCAGTTCACAAAGCTGATAATAATAATAATAATAATAATAATAATAATAATAATAATAATAATAATAATAATAATAATAATAATAATAGTGAATTATTTTGACTGTATACATGTACATGATATACTTGTCCATTGACTTACAGGAAGGGGCAGAAGATAGAGTTAAGTCTCGCCTTCAAGAAACGGCAAAGGAATTTTTGTTGAGACCTGTAAGTTGTCGACTGAACTGACTGGCTGATGTTATTAAAAAATGACAGAGTTAGATGGCCTTTCTCCTCCAAATACCACTTTTTCCCTTAAATCTGGGGTAATAATTCAGACTACACCCCCATCTTAGAGTTTTAAATTATTGGCTAGTGTTAACAAATAGTTTGCGCAAACTAACCGGTGTTACAAACATTTTGGACAAAGAAGTTTTCATTAGCTCAAAGCAAAGCACCATCGATTGGTAAACATTAAGGTGAGACCTGAAGTGAATTATTATTTCAGAATTAATAAAAGAACATTTAATGTAAGCATTATTTTATTTGAAAAAAAAAATACCCCTAGGCAGCTCCCCTTGATTTGCCTGAAATGGTACCCTCAGACCTGTTTGCAAGACCAATCACAAAATTGTACCAAGAAGTACCCTCAGACCTGTTCGCAAGACCAAACTCAAAATTTTACCCCTTTTGGCCTCTACCCTGGATCCACTATAAGTAGGTACCCAGCACCAAAAGTGCCCCCTTGGTTGCTCATTCCAAAGTTGTTTTCCAGACCCCTTCCATGAATCTACAAAGGCCTTCATGAATAAATTTGTTCAACACTTCACATGACTCTTGTCAAGTTTAAGTTTTTTCTGTTTGAATGAGAGCTCTGACACATAAGCACAGCTTGTTACACACCCCTGACATTACTATCAGTATCAATGATTCTTCCTGATTTCCACACTCTCTTTCCAGGCAGTTGTTCAGCATGTGAATATTGAAGGATATTGGAAAACCAAGAAAGATATTTTAGTTCCCAGCATCAAGCGAGTCTTGGAGGCTACGAACTTCCGTGAGGTACATTTGTATGGTTCATCGAATAGTCAAGAAATGGGCAAGGTTTTCTAATACTTTCAATTACCCAGTAAATCAAATATGATATTGTTAGAACCTTGCTCATGTGTTCACAGAGAGAAGAGTTATTATAAAAATAGTTTAAATGTGTATAGGACTACCAAGGCTAAGGCTGGTCATAATAGACCTTATTACAGTTCTGCCCTTTCTGACTCAGTCATACTGTAAAAGTTCTATTAACCCCCCTGGGGGCTTATTTAATTTCAAGCCTCATTAATGGGGGGCTTATTAGCGTGGGGGCTTAATAGAGAGGGGGGGGCTTATTTCAAATCTTAAACACGCCGTTTACATCTTTAAATAGTAGGGCTGTGTGCCTGTGCTCCTCAAACAGATGTTTATTCCTCTAGTTTGAAATTCAGTGATCACCTTCCTCTTTCATCCTCAGGAAATTTGAAATTTTCTGGTTTCTCTAAGATGTCATTTCCTGTATTGAAAGATAACTACATGTTCCTTCTTTGAAGAGATCAGTACTTAGAGCAAAACTTCAGAGTTTGATTGGTATTAACTTCAAAACTTCAGCCATGTGAAACAAAACCGATGTGATTGCAAACTACCTTTTCACAGATGTTGTTAAAAAATTCCCAGACCCACCAAAAGCATCCTTCTCCACTGCACTAAGATTCTGTAAACATGGGGAGCTTATTCACTGTTTTACTGCTCATCTGTATATATTTCCTGGCAGTTGATAATGCTGGCATTTGAGGCAAAAGAGAATCTTCAGAATCTTGGAGTCTTTAATGAGGTTGATCTGCTGATTGACACAAGCTCAGGTAAGATCAGTGAGAGTTTCCTGTCAATTGTTGGATTCTAAGTCCTTTCTGCTTCTTTTTAATAGGAGCATATACTGAGCCCATGGATTCTTTAACCATCTGAGGTTTTTCAGGGGATGGGTGGTTAATGTATAATAATAATGATAACAATAATGACAATTATGATAATGATAATGATAATGATAATGATAATGATAATGATAATGATAATCACCTTATTAAAGTCTCAAATCTTTCTAGCCAAGTACAGGTGTTCTACTACTGTAAAGGTTCTGTTAAGCCCCCAGGGGGCTTATTTAATTTCAGACATCATTAACAGGGGACCTTATTAGAGTCAGGGGGCTTAATAGAGAGGGGGCTTATTTCAAATCTGAAACATGCTGTTTGCGTTTTAAAACAGTTTTTTACCAACCTCAAACTTTATTATTTAATAAGGAGCAGCAAACAGTATTATGTGTTTGAGTGTATATTTGATTAAAAGCAATTCCATCGGGCCGAATGAAGTGGATTTTGCAACAGGGAATAGGAGGGACTAATTACAAAATCTCATGTCTCAAAAGCGGGGGTGGGGGGGCTTATTTAAAAAACTGACTTCTAAACGGTGAGCTTATCAGAGAGGGGGTGGGGGGGGGGGTTAATAGAGCTTTTACAGTAATTGAGGAGGCTAAATCTAATCAACTCTAACTGTAAATCAAATCAAATGATGGTTTTGGGAGAGGGGAAAACTGGAGTACCCAGAGAAAAACCTGTCAGAGCAGAGTAGGGTATGTTCCACTGGCCTCTCAGAACCCCTATCCCATTATAGTCTATTCTGTGGCCAAATATAGACCCCATCTTAGTCACTTTTGGGCAAATGTAATTTCCGTGATCCCATCTTAGTCACCGTTTATGTTTATGCATTTACTGTACCTTGTAAAGCCTTTTAAGTATGGTCATCCTAAAATGAATTGATACATTTGCTAAACTGAATGTAGGACATTTAACTTTTCACCTACAGTACAAGCATTCTGGTACATTTACCCCCAAGATCCCGAAAATGTGGGACCCCATTCTAGTAGCTCTATCGAAAATGCAACCCCATTATAGTCAATCCAGTCGTGAAAATGTGACCCCATCCAGCGGCACATCCCCATTAGCCTTTTACTAGGAAGTGCCCCCCCCCCCCCACACCCCTGGAGAAAATGATCTCCAACACAGAAGTTTTGTATTCTTGACTTTTGCTGCAGTCAATAATGTACTAATGGCATGAAAGCAAAAAAAGTTATGAATGCGTGAAACAGACACCATCAGTCACCTCTGACAGGTTTTGAGAACATGACCTGCACATCAGTTTTTTTAGCTGCGTGAAAGATGTCATATCTTTGCATGGACACTAGACTGCTAACTGTCCCTTCTGAATGGCGAGCAGGCGCGCGAAAAATTCAAAACATGAAACCAACGAGTTGAGGGGGTCTGGGGGAGAGGTCATGCCTTCCTGCTGTGTCCTTTCATTTCTTTTCTCCAGTCTCGCGACTACCCAGAAAGCTAACAGTGTACAAGGGGACCTTGGTACAAATCAAAGCATCGTTTGACATCACTTTTACCCCACCTCTTAAACAAACTAAAGAGTGTGATCTTAACTCACGGGGGTACTTCATGTGGTGTATTTTGCAAAAGGGGTGCGTAACAGGAAAAGGCGCAGCGAAATTAACACTTGAAGTGCTATGATCATTGATGGGTTGCAAAAATAGAAATTATATTCAAGGCTTAGAAATATAACAAAACCCTAAGCGGAAAGTCCCTAGTTATTCTATTTTCCTGTTTTGAAGCGTGTGTGACTCTTGCTGAAGTGTGAAACTTAACTTAGTACCTCCTTCAGTCGGGGTTTTTCGAGATAACTGTGTCAAGGCGACAGCTTAAGGCGATTTTTCACGCACGGGAAAAGTCGCAAGGGAAAGCGTGTTTGCAGGTAGTTCTCTAAGATGCATTAAAACTTAGAAAAGAGACAAATGAATTGAAATGTTCACATGATTTATTACAAATATATTATGATCTATTTACATACAATTTAAGTGCAACTCAGATGTTTCAAACTGCATGTGGAACCAACGATTCCATGAAAAGGAGAAACGCGATTCAACAAAACTTTTAACGACAATTCTTTTGATTGTTGTTTGGAAATGTAGAAACCATTATTGTTGCCAATAATGGCTCCTGGACACCAAAGGAGATGGTTAATAACTAGTTAAAACAATCTGGTGTACAATTTGTCAGTCAGTTTTTGAACCATTTGGAAATAAAGACATAAATTAACAAACAAGACAAATGCGAAAACGTCGGTTGTTATATTCAAGTTGGTAGTTCATGACCACCGAACGTCGAATATAACCAGACGTCCACGTATGCATAAACAAAAGTTAGAACTTTTCAATTTATGATAACACTCAAAAATCAGTTTTTGACATCGATTCCTAATAATGATAATAGTATTTTTTACATCGATTCCAAGCATGTTTTTGTTTAATACATCTAGTTCACTGTCGCTAATATAAATATTTCTTTTTCATTTGTTTGATTTCTGTTAATGTGCAGCTGGAACTTGATAGATTTATGCTGAGAATATTGCTAATAACCTCACTGAGTGATACAAAGATCTCTAAGGTGCCTATTATCTGTAGAAATGTCAGTGTCATATTATCTTGTGACTGACAAAAGAGATTTCAATTGAACTGGTCGTTGTCCTTTAAAAATAAGAGTTGCAGGAAAAGTGTCTTAATATCTCAGGGCTTTCTGGTCCTAGTGAAGTTAGGTAAACTGGTTTGACGGGTAAAATTGATCTTAACTAAAAGTAATTCCTGTCCTCTATATATATCTATAAAATATAGTTAAGCTAAATAAGAGTACTGATAACCAGCTCTCTGTTCTACGCCATGCATCATAGTAAAGCTGTTTTGGAAATCTGTTTGTAGTTCCTTGAAAAGATTTATTACAGGAGTTAATTCTTGAAATCATTAAGTTTTACAAAAGGCAAAGCTTGTCAGATTTTTGTCAGAAAGTGTTGGAAAATTAATCAAGCGTCTCGCACCAACATTCAAGTTCATCTTCAGGGATGAGTGGGTGTGGAAAGCCTGCAAAAAGATCAAAATCAATTGTAAGAATTCGTGGAGAATGTGTTAAGTAAGAGATAGAGAAGTTCCATCCTTGAGGGAACAGAGCGCTTTTCAAACGTTTGCATAGTTGCTGAGCTTTGTCGCTTTCGTTTTGTGCTTTTTTGCTGTTGTTTTAATTCTTTCTCCCTTTTTTTTTACGAGAAAAAAACGAGTTATTGTTGGAAACACAATTAGGCTGCGTAGGTCGCCTTCGCACTCTGATTACTTAAGTGCATTTTTCGTTTTTTCGTACTTTATGAAGGCGGGGAGGAGAGAGGTGGCGGGGGGGTTCACAGACGAGAGCCTATAATTTGGTAAACTACTACAATGGCTGCCATACCTGTAGCCTTTGCAAGTTTTCCTGGAGAGTTCTCATCGGCTACAACCAACTCATACGTAATGAAAAAACTGAAAGGGAAAATATATCTCACATGAAAATGGTACTCATTTAGCTTGCTCATGTATACCAATTTAAACTATGTATGTATGATATAACTTTCTCCCTCCCAAATGTTATAGGATCCTCAGAGAAAGGGGTCATAACTTTACACTTCCTAAAGTAAAAACTGATCGATTCAAATGGGCCTTTGTGAATAGATGTCTTTTTAAATTTATTTCGTAATATCCTTAACTTGAATCCTTTTCAAATTTTTTAACTTGTTAACTTTGTTATACATATGTTAGCTGAGTTAATCTTTTGTCTCACGATTGAGTCACAAAGATGTGGATCGCGACGTTTCGCCCGCTATACTGCTGGTCTTCATCAGGCGATGGTGTCGACTGGCTGCGTGTGAGTAAAAGAAGCACCGTGGCTGGTGGTGATTGGTGCGTTTCGATCCTCGCTTAGGCTGTTGTTGATTGGAGAATTTCGATCCTTGTCGTTCAGACTAGGAATTGTTCCCTCAGCGGTCCGCTTTGGTACTGATCGGCTGTTGTGGTGTTTGATCGTGGGCATCCACGCTTCAGGAATTTCAATTCCACTGTCCCTGTTGATGTTGTTAGGGTGAAGTCTTATGTGAATAGCCTCTTTAACCCTACACGATAGAGATATACGGTTTGCTCGAACCCAATCCTCCGCCGTTTCAGAACATAGCAACGCAACCGGACATTATCCGCTCTGGGACGAAGTTAAATTTATTGACCGAGACCCACATTGGTACACCCATAGGGTTAAAGAGGCTATTCACATAAGACTTCACCCTAACAACATCAACAGGGACAGTGGAATTGAAATTCCTGAAGCGTGGATGCCCACGATCAAACACCACAACAGCCGATCAGTACCAAAGCGGACCGCTGAGGGAACAATTCCTAGTCTGAACGACAAGGATCGAAATTCTCCAATCAACAACAGCCTAAGCGAGGATCGAAACGCACCAATCACCACCAGCCACGGTGCTTCTTTTACTCACACGCAGCCAGTCGACACCATCGCCTGATGAAGACCAGCAGTATAGCGGTCGCGATCCACATCTTTGTGACTCAATCGTGAGAGAAAAGATTAACTCAGCTATCATTTGAAACCACGATGACGAACACCTTTCATAATATATGTTAGCTTAGTTTGTCATTGATTGTAAAGCCACACGTATGTTGTGACTGATTCCTTAATAAAGACTTCTTCTTTCTTAAACTGAGTGACCTAAACAACCTATAGAGTGTTTTCACATGACGTCACGGCGGCCATGTTGATGTCCCAAAACAAAGAAACGGCGGCCATGTTGGTGTCCCAAACTAAACCTCTGGGAATTGAACTCTATTTTTATGCAAATACTTTCTTTTGTTTCAATAAACCAATATGGCCGGTAGTGTGAATGAAAACGCTTTATAAGTGTGTATCTTATTCAGTGGCCTTTTCGCAGACTAAATCAAAGTCTGCTGCCGTTGTTCTTGGGTTACTTAGCTTTTGTTCTCTTTTTCAGCTTGGGACATAAAACTAAAATTTGGGCCGAAGGTTAGAGAGTTTGAAAGTCCTGCATTTCGATTTATTGGGCACGAAAGCCATATATAAATTACCTCTATACAATTAATTTTAATTAATCATCGAATGCCGATTTACTTGATTCTGCTGAGTAAACAAGCCATTGTACTTTCAGAAATTACGAAAACTGGTTACTCACCTGGAGTAAGGAAGGTTGCTGCACTGGGGATGCGAGAGATCACGTTTTAACAGACCTGCCGGTCTGTAAATAACTACTCTCTTGAATGCCTCCCCAAATCTGTCAAAACATAGTGTTATTATTGTTAGTGTCTGTCTTTCCTTATGCCTAATGTGTAGATCTAAGTATTACTAATGGTATGATATGGGTGCTATTGAAGTTACCTTGAGACCGTCTTATGAACTGCAAATCAAACAACCTAATGTTTTTGTTGGACAAATTTGAGCCAAACATAACGAGAGCAGAGTGAAATTAAATTTGGAGTGTCATTGAGGACCAAGGGATACCGGACGTGTGCATGATATTGTCACTTTCTTTGTTGTTTTGAGTAATTGTATCAGTTGATAGAAACTACAAAACATTGAAGCTCCCTTTTTTGGAAATTTTAACCGAGTTGGTCATAAATTACATTTGTACTCTCCAGCTCGCTCATGGGATTTGCTAATAACTGGGTGGGACTGCAGGTTGTACATCAGTATATCGCTATACCTGTTTTGCAACCTCCTGAAGATGGATTTGAGCAGTTGAACACACATTTCACTGCACCCTGACATACAGTGGATATCCCGGATCACAAGAACAAACGGAGCATTGTTTGCCTTTGATGCGATCACAGATGGGATGTATCTGAATTTAAAAGGAAAGAAAGAAAACAATATTAAGTGTAACTGGTTTTCTATTAAATAATTTGTAACTCCGCGTCGTACTGCCAAAAGGAAAATAATTGCAGATCAACTGACCCGTTTTCGCAATATCAGGCGCTTTGTGATGTTTTGAGGTAAATATTATTGTATTTTTTTTTTCCCATTCTCAATTTGTTTTCCTTTATGCCTGACAATCTGGACGTGTTTGAAATTGAGTTTGGTTCAGTAACGCAAGTTCGACATTGTAAGTATATGATTAGCTCTGATTGGATGATGAGTATGTCACGGCTGTCTTTTATAAGGTTTTGAAACCTGTGCAAGAGACTAACTCAAGTTCAGTTTATTAGCCGTGCATCTCAGTAGCAAAAAGTAACTTCCAGGAGAGACAATGCAATGCTGCGTTACTGAATTTCATGAGGTACTGTGAACCGTGGGAAATGAATTAAATTTACGTCTAAGCTTCGTGTTACCAAGTAAATAGAGCGAATCTCAGTGTTAAATCCAATGTTATTTTCCATCAACATACCTTAAGAAGTGGTCCAAGGCCGTACAGGACTCCCAAGAAAGAGAATACACAGGTTGGTTTTCGGTGTTTCTCATTTCAAGGAATGGCCTTGGAGTCAGGGTGAACAGATTGAAACCACTCAGGTTTAAACCTTCATACTTCAAGCATGCTTCAAGGCATGCACTCAAGTGTTCTCTATCATACAGCTCCACCCACTCAGATAGCTTTTCCGTCATAGAGATCAAAGATGTTAAGTCATGACGGAAATCTATGGGGTGGACTTTAGAGGGTCCGCGAACTGGCGCGGTTTGGGTGGTTTGCTTATGTGGCAGTTGTTGCTCACAAGGAGGACTGAATACAGTTTCCTCCACATAACAAGATTTTCTCTTGGCCACCTAAAAACAAAATAGTGTTAATTAGAGTGGCACTATTTTGGAAAAGAGGTCGATGAGGCTGTTTAATATTTTGTAAAAAAGGAGAATTTTGCGCGAAAAATCTCTCGCCAGAGAACTAAAGGAACAACGTTTTGCACAGTATCAAAGAGTCCAGGCGTGAAAATTCCGGGCGCAGAAATTTGGGGCATATCTGGCAGCCGAGAGGCCAAATTTATACTATATGCAATTATTTTTCTGCTGAGCTTCCATTTCTTGTCAAAATCAATAAAGCCCCGGCTACACGTTCAAACATGGTTAGAAGAACACGTCCCAACATTGTTGTAAGAACGCTTCTAACAATGTTCGATACGCAAACAACATTGTTGGAAACACGTCGCTTCGGGGTTTTAACTTCAACAATTATTAGGATCTCGGATTGGAGACTAGGCCCTTATCTCTGATCTGTCTTTGCAATACAACATTGTTGAAAGGGCGGGTACACGCTTCAACATTTGTTGTATGTTGGAGAAAATGTTTGATCGAAATCAAAATATTGTTCCAACAAAAAATGTTGAACAAACGTCATCAAACATGCATGCTACACGTTCTAACATTGTTCGTCCAAAAAATGTTTTATAACAATGTTTGAATGTGTAGCCGGGGCTTAAAGGTGATGTTACACGAGCCAATTTTCAACGCCGATTTTTAACGCAACATTGTTGCCTGAATTTTGTTGGAGTTGGAGTGTGTAACACCCCCGCCGTCGACTTTTAACAAAACATCGTCCCCGAGCAGCGAACAATGTTGTGTTAAAAATCGTCTCGTGTAACATGCCGTTACCGACCGTTGCCGCAACAAAGTTGCGTTAAAAGTTGTCTCGTGTAACATGGATTAAAAATCGGCAATAAAAATCGGCGTTAAATATCGGCTCGTGTTATGTTACACTAGCCGATTTTTAACGCCGATTTTTAATCCATGTTATGCGTGACAACTTTTAAGGAACCTTTGTTGCGGCATGTTACACGAGGCGATTTTTAACGCAACATTGTTCGCTGCTCGGGGACGATGTTGTGTTAAAAGTCGACGGCGGGGTGTTACACGCACCAACTTCAACAAAATTTGGGCAACAATGTTGCAGGTTTTTGATTCGCTTTCAAAAACCTGCAACATGTTGCCGCAGCAAAATGTTGCGTTAAAAATCGTCCTGTGTGCCATGTTACACGAGACAACTTTTAACGCAACAATGTTGCGTTAAAAATCGGCGTTAAAAATCGGCTCGTGTAACATCACCTTAAGACTAATTTTTAATGCGCGTGCAGTTGTAACCGTCAAATTCCTTGATTGTGATCGACTTTGCCCGGCTTCTATGCAAACCCACCTTTGCAATATAACGAAGCCTATTGGGAAACTGCACTCTAATATATGAAGCTTCTTTCCTGAAAATTAATGCCCGAGCAGCGAGGGTACACGAGCGATCTAGAGATAACGCTGTGTGGTTCGTCATGTTTATTTCAAATTCGTTTCCGTTTATGGAGAAAAGAGTCTGGCGAAGAGAGCCAACCTCGTTCCCAGGGCTTTTCCCAGTTTCCAAGGGAAAAGCCCTGGGAACGAGGTTAGGAGATGACGACATGAACGGTGAGAGATCTGGGAACGACATTTGTGATTGGTCAGATTTGTTTCAAATTTATTTCCTTTTATGGCAAGGCTGACGCCACGCGCTTAACGGTTTTTCCGTCGCTTACGGCGCACACCGCAACAAAACACACACAAAAAAATCGAACGTTTTCATGATTTATCGCTAATATTTCACAA